>JAQQSW010014376.1:0-12120 GCA_028646575.1 Pseudocheirus occidentalis | reverse complement strand
TATGACTGTGTATAAATTTTTCCTGGTTCTGCTCTTCTCACTTAGCACCAATTCGTATAAGCCTCTCCAGGTAATTATGAAGTCCATCTCCTTCCCATTTCTTATCGCTCAATAATATTCCATCACATTCATATACCATAACTTGTTCAGCCATTTGATGGACATCCCTTACATTTCCAGTTTTTTGCTACCACAAAGAGAGCTGCAATAAATATTTTTGTACATATGAGACCTTTTCCCACTTCTATGATCTCTTTGGGATACAACCCCCAAAGTGGTATTACTGGGTCAAAGGGTATGCAATTATTTATAGCCCTTTGGGCATAGTTCTAGATTGCCCACCAGAATGGTTATATCATCCACCAACAGTGCATTAGAGTTCCAATTTTTCTGCATCCTCTCTAGCACTTGTCATTTTCCTCTTTTGTCATCTTAGCCAAATTGACTGGTGAGATGTGGTACCTCAAAGTTGTTTCGAGAATTGACAGCTTCTTGAACTTGATGAAAAACAGTTGTTCATTCCTCTTCCTCAGAGAGCCCAAGTACAACAGGCTGTGGCTGTGCTTAAAAGAATGCACCATTTGAGGAGACTTTTAAGATCTGGGCCCAAGTCTTGTCTCTGATACTTGTAAACAGCATGATCCTGGACAAGTCACTTAAGGTCTCTGAGCCTCAGTTTACTTTCTTGTAAAATGGAAATAATGATACTATCTCACCTCAAGGCTTCTTGTGGATTCAAATGTGAGTGTATGTAAGGGGTTTGCAATTAACCAATTATTTCAGGGATCAACAAGCATTTGAAACTTTCTGCTATGGGGCCAGGAACTAGGCTGGGTGCTTGGCTACAGAAACAAAAGTGAACTATTTATACAATCATCTATTAGAGCTGGAGAAGTCCCTGCCCTCCAAAGGACTTAATTGTTTGCTAGAAGGAAGCAGCATATTTTCAGATAAGTAAGTAGAGTCTATGTAAAAAATACAGTCAGCTTTTATTAAGTGTTCACTATTGCCAAACACTGTGCTAAGCACTAGGGATAAAAAAAAAAGGAGGCCATGCTCTGTGATTGGTGTGGTGGGGCTGAGAGTGGCATTGAGAACTGGGCAAATCAAGAAAGGCCTTTTAAAGGCTGTCAAACTTGAACTGAGTCTAGAAGGGAGCTAGGGATGACAAAGAACATTTCAGGCTGGGGTGGACTGGAGCAGGAAGGCATGTAGACTGGAGATGGTCCATTGCATACATGGAAGAGCAAATAGACCAGCTTGGCTATAACATCACTTGTGTAAAGGGGAGTAATTTATAAGGGCTTGGAAGATAGACTGTAAGGTGTCTTTGGTGAGCTTTAAGCCTCCAACAGAGGAGACTGTATTTTATCCTAAAGGAGATGGGGAACCGCTGGTGTGGGTAAGTGACATGCTCAGATCTGTGCTTTATGAATGGCCATGGAACATCTGGGTGAGAATGGACTGGAGAAGCTAGGAGTTGGGTGGTCTTGATAAGAGCCTAGGCCAGAAGGGATGAGGCCTTAACCAGGGTGGTTGTGGTGCCAGAAGAGAGACAGGATGGATTTCCTGTCCTTTCCTTCCTTTAGAAGATGCTAAGGATATAGAGTCAATGTGACTTGACAGCTGGATGTTGGAATGGGGTACGGTGAGTGAGATTGAAGAATTAAGAATGACTCCTAGGCTGTGAACCTGGGTGACTAGAAAAATGATGGTACCCTCAATAGAAACAGGGAAGTTAGGAGGTGTATGGGTCTAGGGGAAAAGAGTGTGTTCAGTTGTGGACATACTGTTTGATATGCCTATGAGGATCCAGCTGAAGATGTCCAATGGGTAATGGGTTATGCAGTATTGAGGCTCAGGGGAGAAATGAAGCAGATTTAGGAGTCATCTACATAGAAGTCACAGCTGAACTCATGGGAGCTGAGGAAATCAGAGACAGAAGAGATGACGCAGAATGTATATTCTTGGGGCACATCTATTTGAAGGGGCAGGGCACGGATGATGAACCTGAAAGGATGTTGCAAAGGACTGATGGACTAGGTAGGAAAGGAGCCATCACAGCTCACTGTCACAAAAACTGAGGGAGAAGAGAGTCAGACAGGTGGTAAGTGAGGGAAAATAGGGCTAAATGCTGCAGAGAATCAAAGACTGAGAATAGAGGTCCCTGAATTTAGCAATAAAGACATTATTGGCAATTAGAGACAGAGCGACCAAGACAGAGAGACACATACACAGAGAGAGCAGTTTCATGTAGGTGGTGAAGATGGAAGCCAAATTGGGGGGGTTGGAGGAGTGAGTGGAAGGTGAGAGAGGGGTTTATATACATCACAACAGTTTTATTGGCAGCTGTTCATCACCAGGCATCTCTGCAATGCTGTTAGCAGTGAAATCATGAGAGCAAGAGCATACGACCTTTCATAGCCCTTGAAGGGCTGTTCTTGAGTGTTGCCCCTATCCCAAGGGCCACCCCTAGCTCACAAAAGGGCTGTTTAAAGTGGGTTCAGGGGGACCAGGCTTAGTCCTAGGGCAACATGATGCCACAGAGAGGAGATTTAGGCTTTTTTTTCTTGCACTCTGCATCATTAATCTCCCAACTCTGGAGTCCTAGGGAAATTTTCTTAAATAAAGCTTAGGTATTTGCCCATATGTAAGGTTTCCCCCAAAGATGGTCCCTTCTAGAAAGGCATTCGTTTTATAAAGTAGCAGATTTTGGGTATAGCGCAGCTATTTATTTCCCCTATGCCCCCCACATCCTTTAAGCTCCCCCCTAAAACTGGAAGAGCAGCTCAGGTTAGAAGCATCCACTTCTTAAGACACCTGTTCTTAGAGAAATAAAGAAAAGAGTAGAGACAGCTGAGGACTTGAGATGCAGCCCTAGGTTCACTCAAGCAGGCACATCTTCTCCGTGCTCTATGCTTTTGGCAGCCTGAACCCCAGGCTAGGGGTCAGAAAGACAGAAATCCCTTCTCCTCTCCTCACTAGAAGTCCATGGGACATGGCCAATCCTGGGTGGCATACTTGGAGAAAGGAAGTGGTTTCCTCATTTCCTTTCATAGCTTGTTTCATGGGAGACTCTGAGGTCAGTCTTTTGACACAGATACCATTCCAGGACTAAGGGACCAACCAGGACATGTTGGTTGTGAATATCCTTTAGCAGGGGCCCCCAACACACAAGGGGTCCATTGGAAGAGTAGTGTGTGTTCAGCTCCAGCGCAGCTTTCTGTAACAGAAGGAAAAAACAATTACTCCCATCTTCTCCCCTGTTTATATATTTTCCCTTCTACTTGTGGCCTCTCAGTATTACCACTGGTTCTGAAGGCAGATGTTTGGATGCATGAATGTAAGGATGTTTTCCTCCTTCATATCGCTTTAGCAGCTGGTGGTCGGCAGGGACAGCAGTAGCATTTGGGCGGGTGTGGTCAAAAAGAATAGTGGAGGAGGTTGAATGTTCATGTTTTCAGAAAGCTGCTTTCTGAATGAAGGACCAGCAGCAGCACCACCACCACCACCATCCTCCTCCTCCTCCTCCTCCTTCTCCTCTTCCTTCTCCTCCTCAGCAGCAATAGGACCCAGACTTAAAGACATCACTAGAGGCCCTGAGAGAAAGGCAGTGGGGAAGAGAGCCATTATACTGGAGGCTGACACTTGTTACTCTTCTAGGTCTCACCTTGAACTGTTGGGCAGAGAAGGTCACTAGGCATGTGTGTATGTATATCCCTGCCCCAACCCCTTCCCTTTTCTGCGTAAAATCTGCTTAAACAAAGGGAACCTTTACTGATCCCTCCACGACTGTTTCCTGATTATCTATGGCCCAGGAATCCAGGGCCCCAAAGGATTCCTGCTACCTTGGTAGACCTGGGATTTTATCAGTGCAGGCACTCATGCCATTGGTATAGATCACAGCTCATCCATGCCTTCTTATACCATTGAACTCTTAGTCATGGTCAATGTTTTCCATGGAGGGGTTGTCATTCAGTGTGTCAGGAACCTTCCTCTAGACCAGCAGTTTTCAACCTGTGGGTCGTGACCCCTTTGGGGGTCAAATGATCCTTTCACAGGGGTCGCCTAAGACCATCAGAAAACACATATTTCCAGTGGTCTTAGGAACTGAGACATAAGCCCACATATGAGTATTAAAGGATCATAGCATTAGGAAGGTTGAGAACTACTGCTTTAGACCAATGGGATCAAACTCAAATAGAACTGGGGGCTACCACATCATTCATAAAGGTACTCATGGGCTGCATATTTGAAATGTTATGTTTGGACAGGTAGATGGCACAGTGCACAGAGTGCCAGGAGTGGAGTCAGGAAGATCCACTTTGCTGTGTTAAAATCTGGCCTCATACACTTACCAGATGTGTGACTGTGGACTAGTCCTTTAACCCTCTTTACCTCAGTTTCCTTATCTATAAAATGGGCTGGAGAAGGAAATAGTAAATCACTCCAATATCTGTGCCAAGAAAATCCCAAATGGGCTCACAGAGAGTTGGACACGACTAAACAACAATTTTACTTACATTTTGTTGTATTTTTGTTTATCTTGTTAACTGTTTCTCAATTACATTTTAATCTGGCTCCGCTACACTCAGGAGGGGTTGCATGTTGGACAGCTCTGCTCTAGACCACAGGACATGGTGTGTCTGCCAATGGATCTCACAAGCTATAAACAATTAAGACTTCAATAGACTAATTAGTTTGTGGATGTGACTACTCCCTCCTGTGGTGCACATTGTAACGCATTCATACTTTTTTGAGAGTCCGTGACATTCTTTTCTGTGTCTCTCTATGAATCCACAGATGTTCTGCCTAACATGTTTATTCTAACCCTGTTAATATTTCATCAGCACTAGAGAACAGGGTGTCCCAAAAGTCTTACTACAGTTTTCAGCTTTTAATAACAGAAAGCTGTACTATGACTTTTGGGACAACTTCTTGTACTTTAGCAAATATAAAATAATGTCTTAGGAATATAAAATGTGTTTTCTTAGCTTATTGTAATATCCCAAAACTATTGATTCAAGAACTGTGAAATATATCCCTTCCTGGAGTAGTTAAAATATTATTTAATATGCTTGTGTTCATGAAGGCTACCACAAAGTTTAAACAACCACAACAAGGGTGTCTCAGGACTCGATGCTCTGGATCTTGACCAACTCCTTCCATTTTTTGTTTAAAATCAGGAGCTGAGATTAATTTTTTTAATCTAAGTT
The DNA here is from genome assembly GCA_028646575.1 of Pseudocheirus occidentalis. NCBI lineage: Eukaryota > Metazoa > Chordata > Mammalia > Diprotodontia > Pseudocheiridae > Pseudocheirus > Pseudocheirus occidentalis. The sequence continues at coordinate 6,904 of JAQQSW010014376.1, read as the reverse complement.
TTTCCATTAGCAATAAGAATATGTGGTACTGAATGTATTGTGTGTTTTTGTGTGGTATAACGCTTCAACAACTCAGTAAGAGTTGCTTTGGCTAATTGAGTATTCAATCTTTTTGAATTAGCTAGGCTGAGACTTAGACAACAGATGTAGAATCCCTCATTAAGGGAAGGAGGGGTCCTTACTTGAAACATTTCCAGCTGGAGTTGAACCTTTTTTTCACTTGCATGACACTTTCAGAGAAAGTGAGAAGTAAAAAAAGTATGAGAGTAGTACTTACTAGAAGTAAGAAAAAAGATTTTAGTTGGGGAGGTGGATAAATAAAAAAGAGGTGGAAGTTATTAGAGCTGCAACTAAGGTGGGGTGACTGGGACTTTGCCTCTGGAGGCTGACATCCATGGGGCTGCTTCTGCTATGAAAGGGAAAGGGAGAGAAGGGAAGGATACTCCAGGCACCAGGTGGTTTGGTTCTGGGTTAAGAATCAGGTGAGTACGATATCTACTTTCATATCTTCTACTCCTGTAGACTTGGTGAGAACCCATGGACATGAGCAACAAGCAGGAATGCATTCCAGCTTGCTATTTTCTTCCTTAGGTGAGAGTACACTTAAGGGTCCTTGCTTCTTTAGTAAGGGGCTAGGGTGTATCTCTCTGTAATTCAACAGCTTCATTGTATGAGGAGGGGGTAGCACAATTCCTTGAGAAGAAGTCTTTCATAGTCCACTTATGGATAGGGGGTACTTAAGGGTTAAGGCTACTCCAAGGCAGGGGTATATGCTGTTCTACACCACATTCAGGCTGAGGAAAGGAGTCATGTGACCACTAGCAGTTGTAGGATGACAGGCAGACTGGGAAGTGGATTTCTGGATGAGGTTCTATACTTCTCCGCCATGACAACCAAGCTTGTCCTGGACACCAGAATTCCTAGTTATGGCGAGGACGCCTATTATTACAGCATAGGCTTAATTGAAAGGTGATATGAACCATGTTATAATCTTGAACATGTTAATGACTTTGCCATTTGTTAAACCAACAGAATGTTACGGAATTTACATCTTTCAAATGACTGAGATACCTCAGGTTCATGACAAGAAAGTGGTTTGTCCCATTGGCAAGAGCTAGTCCCACAGATGACATCTTATTCTCCCTCTAGGCTCTTCCATGAACATAATTTTTTTAATCCTCTTCCATCAATACTAGGGCTTTATTCCTACATTCTGAGTCACTGTGACCCTTCTTATCTTAATGGTCAGGGTTTATAACACTGGGGACTCTCCAATCCATTTTAAAACTAATCCCCCACCCCCAAGGGCTCATTTTTGTACATCAGAGCTGCAGCAGCCCCCAATTATAAAGAGAAGCGGCAATTAATTTCTTAGCCAGGAAATAGCTGCTGAAAGGAGCTATCAGGAACAAAAAATGAGTGTGGGTCTGTAACGTATTCTATGCATATTTACTCTGAAGATTAGCTCTGCTGGAAACTTGAGACAAAATTTATCTCATTTTGTGAACTAGCAACATTATACACACACATATGTATATATACGTGTATATATATACATACATACATACATATATATATATATAATGCTGTGCAGCACTAAACACGGTAGGAGATGTGTATGAGAAATGACAAGACCATGTGGGTAGTCCAAAGAAGAACTATAAACTCCATTTATTGATTCTTAGGACAAGGTTTTTATAGAGCAATGAGACAAAGAAAAAGGACTCAGGTTTTCCTATCATTATCTTAGTATATTATATTCTGGAAGTCGCACAGAATGAATAATTTGATAAGGATTTATTATCTAGGTGCCTAAAGTCTTGGGGTAGAGCCTTTGATCTACAAACTCGAATAACATCCTTTTAAGTGTAGCTCATATCAGAAGACCCAAGGAGCAAGCTTAACAAAAAGCCACCTCTCAAAGGACCTCTTTTAGAGCAGCACACTGTTGACATTTGTATCTGAGTCCTGGATCAGGCCTCCTTGGATCTCCACAATATATATCCTATATTATGTAATTCTCTATTCTATAACTCTCTTAGGCATCTGTTGAAGATAGTAAGTTGAAGAGAAGGTGCAACCTGCATGAGTGAGGACATGTCCTTATTGAGGAATCCCCTGAGCCAATGACATTGTGAATCCAGTCTTTATCCACTGTCCCTGTGTACTAACTCTATGATTGCCTTTCACCTTCATTGTATACATTTCTTGGGATCCACATGGTTTACCACCTCAGTCTAACTCATCCATACTACCTTTCCTTTCTGTTTCAGTACTTCCCATCAGGTCTCTAAATGGCTCCCCACTGAAAATGGAGCAGTTGGGTGATATAATGGATAGAGAGTTAGACCTGGAGTGGGGAAGACCTAAGTTCAAATTCAGTCTCTGACACTAGCTGGGTGACCTTGGGTAAATGACTCAAGCACTCTTGACCTCAGTTTTCTTCTCTGTTAAATAGGAATAATAAAGGCACCCACCTGCCAGGGTTGTTGTGAGGCTGAAATGCAAACCTAAAAGCTCTGTACAAATGCTAGTTATCATGGCTCTCCACCTGAAAAAGCCCAGCTCTTCAGGGTGGTCCTCAAAGTCTGCCTCTCTTTGAGGGTTGATGTGGTAGAGCAAATAGACCGTGGGGCTCGGAGTTAGAAGTCCTGGGCTCAAACAGCAAGTCATTTCATGTGTGCCTGAGCCCTGGCTTTCTCTTCCATAAAATGGACATAACATTGCCTACATTGGCTACCTCAAAGGTTCGTTATGAGGAGAGCACTTTGGAAGCTGCAATATGCTAAATAAACATAAGCTGTTCTTATTTGTCCCTAACCCATCACACCAACTGTATTTCCCTCTTTCCCTACTCTGCATAGGCCAAGACTTATCTTTCCTTAGCATCCCATGTTTGATTCCATTTCCATACCTTCAATCCATCTGATTTCCTACCCCTAAATTCCTTCCACCCCTTCTCCCCCAACTTTTGTCTCAATCTGTCTAATGTGGGGGGCAGATGAGTGGGTGGCAAAGTGGACAGAGCAGCGAGCCTGGAGTCAGGAAGACTCTTCAAGAGTTCAAATCTGGCCTCAGACCCTCGCTAGTTTTGTGACCCTGGGCAAGCCACTTCACCCGATTGCCTCAGTTCCCTCATCTAAAAAATAAGTGGATAATGGCAAACCACCCCAATATCTTTGCCAAGAAAACCCCAAATGTGGTTATGAAGAGGTGGACCCAATTGGCAACAACTGAACAATGACAATCTAATTTTTATCCATTGTTCATCCACCAGAAGTCTTCATGTACCACACTAAACAATGTTGCTCTCTCTTTACCTTAGACTTCCTTGATCCAGTTGACAAGCATTTTTAAAGGTCCCTCTGTGTTCCAGGCATTTGGCTAAGCATGGAAGATACAAAGGGCACCAAAAACAATCCCTGCCCTCAGGGAGCTCACACTCTGGAGAAGGAGACAACGTGCAAATAACTATGGAAAAACCACATGCATCCACATATAACTGGGGATAACCACAGAAGGAAGTCACTAGCATTAAAAGGGACTGAGGTTTCTTGTAGAAGGTGGGATTTTAGCTGTGACTTGAAAGAATTCAGGGAAGCCAGGAGGGGGAGAGGAGCAGGGAGAGAATTCCAGGTATGCAGAACAGTCAGCAAAAACACCCAGAGTCAGAAGTCTCTTGTGCCAGGAACAGCAAAAATGCCAGTGTCCTAGAAAATGGGGAAGGGGGAGGATGTGAGAAGATGGGAATTAACCTTATCCTTACATCTAACTCTAATCTCATCTATAAAATGAGATTACCTCCCTCACAAGATTACTGGAGAGAAAGTACTTTGTGAATTGTAAAGTGGCTCTATACTCATCAACGTGATTTCCCAGCCTGACTCCTCTGTGACTTCATAGAATAAGATGTGAGCAGGGAGAATGGGATGAGACAGCCTAGAGGAGGAATGAGAAGATTGGCATTACTTCTGAAGTGATGTTTTGGGATCTTGCCTTTCTGCTGTCCCATTGCATTTGGAAGTAAACACAGCATCCTCCCCAGACTGATGGTCTAATGTGACAAGATCACTTCATCTTGTAGGGACAAAAAAGTGGCAGCTGTTGGCTTCAGAAAACATGCCTTGGGTTTTATTTTGTTGAGGTTTTATTTCCTTAAAGCAGAGATCAAAGTTTGCCAGAAACTGAGGCATCATTGGATGGCTCCATTTCTCTGTGATCAGGCACTCTTGATCACTTCTCTAAATTTATTTTATTATATGTAGAGGTGTGTGTGTGTGTGTGTATTTGATCCACATATATTTAGAGTGAAATTATTTTTACTTAAGAATTGTTTATCAGACTGGTCCTAGTGGAGAACACCCACAATCCCAGCCACTGGGAGCCTGAGGCTGGCAAATCCCTTAAGCCAGGGGGTTCTGAGCTATAGTAGATTACATTGATGGGGTGTCTGCATGAAGTTGAGCATCAATATGGTCAGCCCCCAAGAACAAGGTCACAAGGTTGCCTAAGGAAGGGGAGAGTCAACCTAGAATTGGAAACAAAACAGATTGAACTTCTGCTGCCAATCAGTGGGATCAAGCCCCTGCACTTCTAGTCTGGGCAAGATGGAGAGACCAACTCTTAAAAAAAGGAATTGGATCATAAGAGCATAGATTTATACTTGGAAATATCCCAGACCCTACTATACTTGTCTAATTTTGTAAACTGAGGCCCAGGATGGGAACGTGAAGATCATAAGGGTACTAAACAGCAGTTCTGAGACTCATAGTACTCAGGAATATATTCACAAGAGAGCTGTCTTAGATGTCAAATCCAACATGCTAGTTTTACAGATGAGGAAACTGAGGCCAAGAGAGGTTAAGTGACTTGTCCAGGGTCACAGAGCTAAGGAGCTTCTGAGGCAGGATTTGAACTCAGTCTTTCCTAGCTCTAAATAGAGCCATATTACCATATTACCTTCCATTGAAATTGTAATAGTTTCTCATGGAGAGAGATTTAAGAGCTAAAGAGTCTTCAGCTAAAGGGAATGAGAAAATGATGGCTTACTTTATGATGACTGGAATAATCAAATCAGCCTCTCTTCAATTGTGCTTCCCTCCTAGCATCTCTGAATAGAAACTACAGGAAACCATGGGAGAGAAGCCTAAAGAGGATTACGGGCCAGCTTGCTGAGGTAGCTGACTGGTGTCAGAAGAGCTGGGTTAGAACCTTGTGCCAACAACGTACCAGCTGGGAAACTTCCAAGGAGTCACTCCTTATATGGGTCTCAATTATAAAATGAGAGATTTGATCTAGATGGTGTCTCAAGTCCTTTCTACCTTCATCTGTATTTAGAACTAGAAAGAGACTTTAGAAACAATCTTGCCCAAGCCTCTTATTTTACAGAATGGGAAACTCTGGTAAAGAAAGAGATTAAATGCCAGGGTGTCATAGGACCATAATTTTAGAGTTGGAAGCTTAAAACTATACTAAGACTTTTGGGACAAGACATCCTGTATAGAGAGATAGACAGAAACTAGAATCTTAGTATCCTACAGTCGTAAATATTTTAAAATGAGAAGGGATCTTCAGCATGATTAAGTCTATGACTAAGATCATTTTACAGATGAGGAAACTGAGACCCCGAGAGAGAAAAGGCTAATTTGCCAGTGGTCAGTTTCTCCTGTGGTATTATTTTTCCTCCCCATTAACATTTTCCCCTCTTCTGACTTTTCCATCACCCCTTGAGATTGAGAGAGAGAGAGAGAGAGAGAGAGAGAGAGAGAGAGAGAGAGAGAGAGAGAGAGAGTGTTTCTCTCCCAGCATCTGGAAGCTGACTGAGAAAAGAGATGGAGCTTTCCTGAGACCAGAATCTGGTGAAGGCCACCCAGAAGGCCAATATTCCTTCTGGGTCCTAGAGCCAGCTGAACTACTAGAGAACTGAAGAAGCATGACCAGGATAAGATTGTGTTTGTTCATGGCCTGGCTGATGCTTGAGTTCCAGGCAAGAGAAGTGGTAAAGGGGTTGAGATGTGCTGGACCCTGTGAACTTCAGTGTGTGCCAGGGATTGCCCTGAGGACTAGACAAGAACCTGGGAGCTGTCTACCTCTGAGGACTGGACAAGAACCTGGCAGATGTCTCCTTCTAAATCCAGGTGACTGTTTGGTGGATTCAGGAGGCAGCTGGAACCATGGAAGGGGATCTAGGGAATCAGAGAGATCACTGAGAGTCAAGATGAAGAAAAGGCCTCCCCTTGGAGGAAATTGAGGTTTGCTGGACACCAAGGGGTGGAGGGTTTGTATGATTTTCTGTACTAGTGATTAATGATATTTAGTAATTGTGATTCTACGTTAGTGACTGATTAAGTTAATGGTTGCCCCATGAGTAGAAGATTGATATATTGTCAATTGATTGAATGATTAAGTGAGAAGGGTTTCCCCCTTAGGGAAACCAGATGATTATTCTTTTATTCCTTGTTCTAAATATTGTGGCCACTGTAGTGAAAACTGTGTGGCCATTGTAATGTTAAGCTGTTATGGACACTATATTGTGACTTTCTGTGATAAGATCTAATGTTGTGAATATTATATTATGACATATTGTGAATGTTTGCCTTGATTTGTAATGGAATAAAGAGAATGTTCACAGTTACTATGTAATCTAAACCTTAAAAGCTGTTCACAGTAGCATTCTTTTGGGAATCTGCTGGTGCATGGTGTTACAGAAGGTTGTTTTTCTGTAAGTTGCATTTTAACCATTAACTAAATACCCATATGTTATGATGAAATAAACAAGTCATGTATATTCCTTTTCTAAGTGGACCAGTGACATTACAAGTGATGTCTTGCCTCGAGTGTGAATTAAATTTAAGTGATAGGTGATGTCTTGCCTTGAGTGTAAATTAAATTTAAGTGAGGCTGA
>JAQQSW010014375.1:0-12120 GCA_028646575.1 Pseudocheirus occidentalis | reverse complement strand
TTCTGCATTAGAAGATTATATAACCATGGGCTGGCTTCTACCTGTTGCTCTCTCCCTACTGCCATGTGGACGCCAGGGGAAGGGTCCTTTCTCATGAGAAAGAATAAAGACCTTTTCTGACCTTAGATTCAGACTCTGAACTCCTTTCATCTCACACATTGTGAAAGAAGAAACAGAAAAGGAAAAAGCCACACACAAAAAAGTAAAAATGGTATGATTGTATCTGCATTGGGACTCCATCAGTTCTTTCTCTGGACAAGGACAGAATTTTCCGTCGTAACTTTTTTTGGATTGTCTTGGATCACTGTATTGCTGAGAAGAGCTAAGTCAATCACAGTTGGTCATTGCACAGTGCTCTTACTGTGTGAGATGTTGATTTGGTTCTACTCATTTCACTTTGCATCCGTTCATCAGTCTTTCTGGTTTTTCTGATACTTAGGCAAAGTTCTTGAACCGAGAAATAGATCTACTTATGCTTCGCATTCACTCCAAGTGAGGAAAACCTTAATTGCGTGGCCCTTCTGTATAGAATAGTAAGGAGCAACTAAATGGCAGAGTGGATAGAACTTTGAACCTAAGGGCAGGAAGACTTGAATTGAAATTCTGCCTCAGATACTTATTAGCAGTGTGACCCTAAGAATGTCACTTATTCTCTGCTTCAATTTCCTGATCTGAAAAATGGGGACTGTCCTTTACTTTCTGTGGCTGTTGTGGGGATAAAATTCATAGTATTTTTAAAGCACTTTGCAAACCTTGAAAGTGCTATGTATGTGCTAGCTATTAATCTTGAAATTCCTGAAGATTTAGGCTGCTGCAGTTCAGGGATCGCAAGGCAACTCTGTAGACAAGAGACAAGCCTCAATATGACCTTCTCTTTCTCCTTCATTTTGACTAGAGGAAGTATAGGGAGTACTCCCCATACTGAGGGAGGAGAGAGGAAAGCCCATGCAGGCAGTCCTCACTTTATGTTAAATAGATGTTAAATGGGCTATGCAGAGATTTCTAAATAAAGGGATTTTTATGGCTGGGGAGCAGAGGAGGAACATGGGAGAAGGGGGGAGGGGGCAACCACAGACTGGAGATGATGGGCTAGAGACAGACAAGTAGTTCCTGAGCTGTGATGGGTGGTTGGAATGGCTCTCTCAGGTGCCAGAGGTCTGAAACTAAGCCCCCAATCCAGCTGTAGTGAGCACAGTACTGTACAGTAAACAGATTTCTTTAATAATTATTTTAGGTAAAATTTAATTTGCATAATGCAAGTTTACAAAAAGCAAGAACTGTCTGTACATCCAAATTATTTTAGCTTCCTTGAAATTCATAAGAACAGAGATAACCTTATTTGACAAGCTTCTGATTATAAATATCAAATTAGGCATAAAACAAGGAGATGTTTGGTCACCAAAGGATTTTGGTATTGTCAGAGTTGTGAGCCAGGACTGAAAGCAGAATCCTAGTCGAGGATGGATTCCTTCTTGGTAAAGCATGCTTGATGCTTATAATTGTAAATGACACCATGCTAGTTGCCCTAAGCCCCTAGAATAAGTGTAGAGTCACCTGGAAGAGAACTATAACCATTTAAAGGAATTTGGCCTAATCATTTACACAAGAAAAACTGAATGGATAAAGAATTTCTGCTGAGGGGCGGCTAGGTGGTGCAGTGAATACACCACTGGCCCTGGAGTCAGGAGGACCTGAGTTCAAATATGACCTCAAACACTTAACACTTACTAACCATGTGACCTTGGGCAAGTCACTTAACCCCAATTACCCAGCTTTCCTCCCTCAAAAAAAAAAAATTCTCCTGGCCAGATGACATGTAGTTAAATTGAAAACCTATAGTTCTTGTCCATCCGTCCATCAGACAGGTAGCTAGTTACAGATAGTGATGTAGGTATATACATATATATTTATCTATATATATCTGAGACAGATAGTACAAATGGATAAGTTTGACCCAGACTTTATTTCTTTCTCCCCTACTCTATTCCTTAGCCACTACCAAGCAGTTTTGATGGCTGCTGCTTTATAATAGCGATTAAATCTGGTATGACTAGGCCACCTTCCCTAGCATTTCTTTTCATTGATTGCCTTGATATTTTGGACCTTTTGTTATTCCAAATGAATTTTGTCACTATTTTTTCTAGTTTTATAAAGTAATTTTTTGGTAGATGGACCCAGAATTTAAAAAGGGAGAGTGGACTAGATTGTCTTGAAATGGGAAACTCTTTTAATGACCTCAAAGTTCTTCCCAAAACAAAGGCCCCAATTTAAAATTAATTTAAAAATTTAAGTTTTAATACCAATATTTTTTAAAGATATTACATGTGTAAAAGTCACAGAACACAAATCTCTAAGATATTAAAATGAGAATAGTGGATGGGCTGTAAGAAGCACATAATAAATTACAAACTTTGAAAAGAACTAGAGTAAAAGATTTCAGCAGGGAAATGTATGGTGAAAAAGATGAGGTCTTGGGGCAGCTAGGTGGCACAATGAATAGAGCACTGGCCCTGGAGTCAGGAGGACCTGAGTTCAAATCCGGCCTCAGACACTTAATACTTACTAGCCAAGTGTGACCTTGGGCAAGTCACTTAACCCCAATTGCCCTCCAAAAAGCAAAAACATAAAAAAGGTAAGGTCCTCTAGTGAGAGCAAGGGACAACAGGTAGATAGACTGCTTGCTCTACTGGAATTCTTGGTTTTTTTCCCCTGCGTCCTCTTCTCTTTTCCCTCTGTCTATAGTACTTTATTTAGTGATCTCATCAGCTACCATGGATTTAATTACCCTATTCTGATGATTCTCAAAACTATCTTTTCTGCCCCAATCTCTCTGCTGATCTCCAATCTTCTATCAAACTGCCTTTGAGATATCTCAAACTGGATGTTCAATAGACACCTTAAACTCAAAATATATCCAGAACACAACTCATTATCTTTCCCCTTACATCTTCCCCACCCTCTTTATTTCCCGTTATTTTGGAGGGCCACACAATTTCTAGTCTCTCATTCTCACTACCTAGAAGTCATCCTGGATTCCTCAGTCTCTCACTGGTGCCCTATATCCAGGATGTTGTCATTACCTGTCAGTTTCACCTTTGCAACATCCAGCAGCTCTCCAATACCCCCCTTTGGCATTAAGCGCCATGACTAATCTCAGCTACAGAAGACAGATGATGAAATAAATTTTCTTCTCTCAGTAACACGATGGGAAACCAAGTCAGTTGTACTTTAAGTTGTACTTTGTGGTTACACAAGGTCCTTGAATCTGATGGTTTTGCACAACTGTTTTCCCTTGTCTCAAGGAAGGGCTGTATTATACATGAGAGGAATCATAGCACGGAGGGAGGGGCAGGGATATACTGGATACTGCGAAGACAGGGGTTGGACCTGTTATCTCATTGGGATAGCAAACTATCCATGAGGAAATCCCTTCCAACCAACGTAGGCCAGCATCTTTTCTGTAACTCATGGTCTTAGAAAGACCATCTGGAGTACTGAGAGGTCAGGGTTGTGCCCTGACTTGTCCAAGGTCACACAGATAGCACGCTGGATCTGAGGTCAGACTTAAATCTAAGAGTTTCTGCCTCTAATTAAGGCCAATTCTGTTTACTCTATCACTGCATTCCTGTTTAGGAATTTTAAAAGACATTAAAGCAGAGTACTTGTACAAAATCTGGTTGTCAGTTAGTGAAGGGGGGCACTGAGAGCAAGATGTTCAATGTTGGCCTATGGCTATGAGCGGGAGTATGTGCCCCAAATCTCCGGCATTTCTCTTTGTCCTGATGGTCCAGGCGAAAATGATACGCGCTCTAGACAGAAAGAGGAAGATTTAGATATACAAAACTCTTTAGAAATGTGTGTGTGTGTGTGTGTGTGTGTGTGTGTGTGTGTGTGTGTGTGCGCGCGCGCGCGTGCGCGCTGCTGGGCGTTCTAAGTCCAGGTGTATTTAATCCCATACTCATTTGGCTAAACTGACCCATCCCGCACTTCCAGCCACAAACGCAGCCCCCGGCCGTTCCGCAGTGACGCACAAGTGCTCCGGGCCGCCCCGCTTTGCCATCTCAGGTCCAGGCAGGCCCCTGGGCTTTGGAAGAGGTTACCCCACCTCCCTAACGCTCAGGCGGACCCCCAGGAGCTCAGGCCTCCTCAGCCTCCCGGCCCGGACACCGCCGGGTCACGTGGAGGCGTCGCGTCCTCACATGACGGGATTGCCGCTTGACCCCCGGGCTCAGGCGGTGAGGGCGGGGCCTCGAGGGGGTGGGAGGAGGCGATACGGCCCCGCCCCAGTCCCGCCCTCCCGCGCCTCGTTCTGAATGAAGCCTCCGCCTTCCTCCTCCTCCTCCCACCCCCGGGGGCGGAGCCTGCGATGGTGGGGCGGAGGCAGGAGGAAGAGGAGGGGGGTTGGCCCTCAGCCCGCCCGGCCCAGCCCGGCCAGGCCATGGAGGTCTACATTCCGTCTTTTCGTTATGAAGAGAGCGAGCTGGAGAGAGGCTACACGGTAGGGCGCGAGGCAGGGTCAGGAGGGAGCCGGCCGGCTGTTGGGGAGGGGCAAAGTAAGAGGAATCCTGAGGGGGAAGCCCCCCCCCCCTCCCCCGTTCCTAAACCCGGTTCCCCGCGGGACAGGCTTCCCAGCCCGGCTCCTCTCCCTTCCCGGCGGGGAGAAAGGGCGGGGTCCCGCGAGCTTGGAGGCGCGTCGTCCTGGAAACCTCCGCCGCCCCTCCCCCTCCGCCTGCCCTCCCCCGCCCTCTCCCCCCAGTTCTCCTGCCCCCCGCCCCACACCCCTTCACCCCCCGCCTCGGGCGCTCTGGCAACTCCAGCCCATTTTGGTCGGGTCGCCCCGGGAGGTGTAGCCCGGCTCCCTGGCCTGGGTCCTGATCCGAGCGTCCCGAGGACTGTGTTGAGTGCCCGTGTGCAGGGCAGACCCTGTGCCCCCAGTCCTGTGGGCTGGGGGGCTCGCCTTCCGCTTTCCCACACCTGTGCTTCCCCTGCCCCCTCCCGGGGGCGGCAGAGCCTACCTGGGCTGCTGTCATCTCCCCTCCGCCCCCATCCCCCCAACACCGCAAATAAAGCAAAGAACCAGTCAGAATGAAAAAGGCTTGGGGTGGGGGGTGGGTGGGAATGACCCCCCACCCCGAACCCACAGCCTCCAAACCTTTTTTCCTCTCCTGCCCCAAATAAAAAAGGTGCGTGGAGTGTCTCTTGAAATAGATTTCCGGAGCTAAGTCTCCAGCGCTTGGGAACGCCGCTTTTTCACATCTACTTGTAGTGTTAGAATTTTGTTTCTTTCAGAGCTAGCTTCCTCTCTGCCTTTAAAGCGGTGTATAAGAAGTTTGCACAATTCCCCGGTTTGTGTCAAGATGGACAGTACTTAAAAAGCATCCTTCCGTGGCTGCCTCATTCGTTGAAGCCTAACACAAAACTCGCAATTTCAAGTAATTCCTGACATCCATGAAAACTTTGTTGTTTAAGTCAGATTGAATGCCTGTTCTGTGCCAGGAAAGTAGACGCTTCTAAGGGACGGGATCACAGACTTGGTGCTGGAAGGGGCTTCAGGTATCATCCAGTGCATAGACGATCCAGTCCTCCTGCCTTACAGGTTAGGAAACTGAGTCACTCCGAGGCCAAGTGGCTTATCTTATGTTTCCACAGCACGTTTGTGAATCTGGGTCTGCTCCTTACTAGTGTGTCCTGCTTTTGAGGGGCTTATGGTTTATCTTGAAGGGATGGACACAGATTGTATATAAAAGGTCCACAATAAAAGACTTAAACACTGGTTCAGAGAATGTCACAATTTGCTGTCCGGCCGATCTGTACTTTTTCTTATTCCTCACACATGACCCTCCACGTCCCATTTCTGCCCACACTGCCCATCTTCTCCTGCTCTGGGAATGTGCCCCTCTGCCTTAGGAGGATTCCACAGGATTCTCTTAGAATCCCTGAAATGGAACACAAAAGCATTAAGTACCTGTAAGTGCCAAGGATTGACAGAAGATAATTAGATATAGAAAATGAAGATGGTCCTTGTTCTCTTAAGAGTTTACATTTGTATTTGTATTTGTTTATTTTATTTTTTTGCTATTTGGAGGGCAGTTGGGGTTAAGTGACTTGCCCAAAGTCACAGGGCTAGTAAGTATGTCAAGTGTCTGAGGTCAGATTTGAACTCAGGTCCTTGTGGACTTCAGGGCCCGTGCTCTATTCACTGTACCACATAGCCACCCCCTATGTTTGTATTTGGAGAAGGCAATCTATGGGAAAGTTTTGTTCAGGGTCAAAGCTCAGGGGTCTTTAGTATTGTGAAAGGGAGATCCTTGAAGGCACCCTCATACCCTCAGCTTCTAGTACTTTCCCTCAAAGGATTTGGAATTGGAGGACTTGGGTTCAAATCCCGGGTCTGTCATTGACCGCCACTATCACCTTCAAGGAAATCACCCTCTCTGGATGTCATTTTCCTCTATAAAATGAGTGGGTTGGATTATTTGCGCTCTGTGTGCTGTTCTTTTTCTTTGCACGGCTCTTCTGATATAAGCTTGAGAGCAGAGGCTTTAATTTTTGTCTTTAATTGATGTCTTTGTCTCAAAGACAGCACTGTGACTAGCACATTGTAGGTGCTTGTTGATTAATTGATAAGTAAATGATACGGATGAGTGCTGATGAAGTTCACTGGACAGATGAGCTTTGAAGGAAAAGGAGATTTAAGCCATGTTGATGCATTCCAGGTGAGAACTTCCTGATATTAGAGAGCTGTTGAAGATTTTGAACAAGGAGAATGACATGATTAAACTTGCATTTTAGGAGGATTAATCTAGTAGTCAGAGAGGCATTCATCACGTCATAGCGGAAAGAGACCTGGCCTCAAAGCCAGGAAGACTGAGCTTCAAGGCCCTCTGACACATGCTAGTCGTGTGGCCCCTCAGTGTTCTCTCTAGATAACTCTGAGACTAGAAGTTTCTGAGAAAGAATAAACCTGCGTTGGTAGGGGGAGGTCCCGTACCCATTTCTGATTTAATGGGTCATGTATCAAGAATGAGTGATAACACGGTGACAGGAGTCAATACTGTTATCCTATAAGCATCCCATAAATATGAATATCCACAAGGAAAGAGTGTACGGAGGGGCTGTGGGATAGACTGGTGGAGGAGGCACCAATACCGAGGATCCTTCATGAGATCAAGGACCCGTCTAAATTAAAGAAGAACATCTGGTGACATTATGCAAAAGTTTTGGATCAGGGGAGACCAGAGGCAAGAGGACTAGTCAACAAGCATTTATTCGTTCCTTTATTCATCACAGTGGCAGTCTTTGTGCTAAGCGTTGGGGATTCAAAGAAAGACAAAAACGGGGTTCCCTTCCTCAAGGAGCCCCATTCTAATGGGGAGACAGTATGCAAATAACTATGTATATAAATGATATGTACAAGTTGGAGGTACTCTTATTAAAGAGAGTGGGGAACCACTGCCAAAAGGTGAGATTGGAGTTGTCTTTTTAAAAAATACATTTTTATTGATCTTTTTTTAAGTTACCAGAATTTCTTCCAATACCCTTTCTCAGAAAGCCATTCCATATAACAGTTTTTAAGAGAATAAAAAGAAAAAAATGAGCAAAACTGATGAATATATTGCAAAAGTCTGAAAATCTGTGTAATGAACCACATTTCTGGACCCTGGGAATGTGGGAGTGCCTTCTTACGTCTTTGGAGCTGTGCTTGTTTTTTGGAATTTTGCACTTTTGTAATTTTCACTTTTGATTTTTTTTGTAGTTCTTTCTGTTTAGATGGAGGTAGTTGTATATATTGTCTTTTTATCTCTGCTTATTTCATGTAGATCTTTCTGTGCTTTGTTGTATTTATCATATTTTTTACTTAAACCACAATTTGTTTAACCCATCTATGGGTATATACTTTTTGGTCAATTCTTTGCTACTATTCTGGTGTAGGCCCTCATCACCAAACACCTGGATTACTGCAGTAGCCTGCTGGTGGGTCCACTTGCCTCAAGTCACTCTGAGTTCTTCTCCATTCATACACTGAAGTAATTTTCCTAAAACTCAAGTCAGATCCTGTCACTCTGCTATTCAGTAAACTCCAGGGCTTCCTGTTGCCTTAGGCATCATATGCAAAATACGCTGGCATTTAAAGTCCTTCATTTAACCTAGCTCTGTCAACCTTTCCAGTCCTCTCATGCCTTACTCCCTGACTCTGGGCCACTGGGCCTGCTGACTATTCTAGGAACAAGAAGTATCTCTTACCCCAGGCATTTTTTCTGGCTGTCCCATGCCCGGAATGTTCTCCCTCCTTTGTTCCAACTACTGACCTCCTTGACTTCCCAAGACCCTTGACTTTAGTCCCAACTAAAATAGTGCCTTCTACAAGCCTTCCCCAACCCCTCTTAATTCCAGGGCCTCCCCTTTTAAAATTTATTTCCCATTTATCCTGTATGTAGCTTGCTTTATGTATATTTATTTGCATGTTGTCTCCCCAGTTAGATTGTAAGCTCCCTGAGGGCAGGAACTGCCTTTTGCCTCTCTCTGCATCCCCGATAGCACTGTGCATAGTAACATAGTAGGAACTTAGTGTCTATTATTTGATTGATTTATATGGGGACTTTCTCTGTATTAATGGTCTTTTGGGGGCATAGGTATAGTAGTGGAATTTCCGAGTCAAAGCATGTGGAAATTTTTGCCATTTTATTTGCATAGTTCCAAACAGCTTCCCAGAATGATTGTGCTCATTCATAGCTTTACTGACAATACACTGGTGTGCTTATCTTCTACAACCCTTCCAACTTGGACTATTCCCATCTTTTTTCATCTCTAGCAATTTTTCAAGGTGTTTGGGGAAACTCCTGGGTTATTTTGATTTTCCTTTGCCTTATTATTAGTAATTTGGAATTTGCTTTCACATGGTTATGAATAGTTTGCAGTTCTTTGGAGAATGTTTGTTCATATCCTTTGGCCACTTATCTATTTGAGTGAAAGATTTTTTAAAGATTTTTCCCATTTGGCTGTTTCCCTTTTTAACTTAGGTGTATGTTTCTGTATACACGGAAGCTTTTGAGACAGTTCCATCAAAGTCTTTTTATTTCTACTTTATTTAATCTCTATTTAATGCTGTTTCATCTATTTTCTCTTTTGTGATTGCCTCTCTCCTAGTTGGGTTAAGAATTCATCCCCTGCTCATAGCTGTGAAAGTCAAATGATTTGTTTCTTGCTTTTGTTTTAGAATATGATCTTTAATACGACGATCACTTATCCTTTTAGAATATATGGTATATTTTGACTTAAAGTGTTAGTCTAAGCCAGACTTCTGCCAGACTGCTTTCCTGGTTTGCCAGCAGTTTTTAATCAAGTCGGGAGTTCTTTCCTAAGTAGTTATTCTCTCCTGCCTCCCCCCGCCCCCCCAGATTATCAAACACTACATTACTGAGTTCTTTTGTTTCTAATTCTCCTTTGCTTAGTCTTTTCCATTGATCACTTTTCTCTTTTTAACCAATAGAAAACCATTTTGATGATGGCTACTTTGCCATGTAATTTGAGAGTTAGACACGCTATTCTTCCCTAGTTATTTTCATTGTTTCTCTTGATATTCTAGATGCTTTTTCTCCAAATGAATTTTGTTGTTTTTAGAGATTGTGAAGATGGGAGAAAGTGTCTCATTATTGATAACATGATCTAGAAGTTTAAGCTAAGTCTTGAGGGAAGGCAGATAAGATCTTTTTAATTTAATACATTGCTGTAGCCTCTTTGCTCATATTTCAGTTAATATTTCCACATTGATACTCATTAAATATATTAGTCTGTCCGTTTGATCTTGATATATTGGTCTGTCATTTACTTCTGTTTTCTGTTTAGGTATCAAGATCAAAAGTATTTGCTAAGACCCCTTCAATTTCTATTTTTGGGAACAGTTTATTTCATATTGAAGCTATTTTTTTCTTTGAATCTTTAATAGAATTAACTACTGAGTCCTTCTAGTCTTGATGTTTTATTCTTTGGAAATTTATAGCATATTAATTTTTTTTCTAAGATTGAGTTATTTAAATTACCTTTCTTGGTATTATATTTTTGGAAATGCTCTTACATTTCATGTCTACTTTGTTGATATGTAATTGGACAAAATAGTCTCTAATAGTTTCCTTTACTTCCTCTTCATTCAGTTTTCTTCTCTTTAGAAATCAGGTTTGCTAAAATATATTTTATGTGGATTAAAAAAATAACTTTCCTCTTTTTTATAATGGTTATTTTTAAAAATTTATTTTTTTAATTTTAATTTTTTAATTAACAAGATTTATTTTTTTCTCTTTCATCTTCCTACTTCTTCCCTTGAAAAAAAGTAACAAGAAAAACAAAAGCTTTGAACAGTTGTGCATAGTCAGGCAAAACAAATTCTCATTCTGGCTGCGTCTGACAAGGTATGTCTTGTTCTGCACCTTGAGTCCATCGCTCTTTCAGAAGATGGTGAGCATGTCATATTGCCAGTCCTCTGAAGTTGTGTTTGGTCATTGTAGACCCACGTTTTTCAAAGTTGTCTTTACAGTATTGTTGTTACTGCATAAATTGTTCTTTTGCTTCTCTTCACTTTACACTGCATCAGTTCAGCGGGTTCTTCTATTTCATTTCTTACGGCGTGTGATGTTCAGTCATTCCCCAGTTGACGGCCACCCCCTTAGTTTCCAGTTCTTTGCCATCACAGAAAGATCTGCTATAAATATCGGGCCCTTTTCCACTTTTAAAAGTAGCTTTGGGGCATAAGCCCACGCGTGGCATCACTAGACCAAAAGTCAGCCGGACCACTTCACGGCTCCACTAGCGCTGCATTAATGGGTCTGTGTTTTTCTCCAGCATTTGTCCTTTTCTGTTTTTGTCAGCTTTGCTAACCTGATCTCTGTGAGGCGGAACCTCAGAGTGGCTTTAGTTTGCATTTCTTTTTTTTTTTAGATGTACAAATAGAAATTTTATTTAATTTGACCAAATTTTCCCCTTAATTGGCATAAGTATAAAATGTGTATCTCTGATTCTTATTTGTGAATTGTATTTTATATCTGATTTTCACCAGAAAAGAGGAACACTGGAATATGAATACTCTCTCAAGTTTCAGTTCAGGTGCTGAAAGTTCTCTTAAAAGAGAGCTTAATACCATCAGCTGCTAGAGCCACTCCCTACCCCAGTTATTTTTTATAATGACTTATTGTATAAGTTCATTGAAGGCAGGGCCTTTGTAAGCCTTGTACCAAGCACAGTATCTGGCGTATTATAGGGACTTAATAAATGCTTGCTGATGAACAAATTAATGGATTTAGAACTTGTTTTATGCCTAGAGTTGAAGAGGAGTTGACAGGGGGCGGAGCCAAGATGGCGGTGCAGAAGCAGCAAAGTTTGGCGGCTCCCACACAGCCACCCTAAACGTAGAATATGACTCTAAACAGATTTTAGAGCTCCAATACTCTCCAAAATACAGAAAATGGATCTGTTGCTGCAGGCAGCTCAGCAGGTGGGGCTCTTTGCAGCAGTCTGGGAGCCAGGGCCGGCCCAGCCCGAAACCCCGGCCCGGCCAGGCTCCAGGGCAGTTGGCCGGGCTGAATCTATAGGAGAGCAGATCAGTGGTACTGGAGGCACAGTTCCCACATTTATCAGGCTGGAGGAAAGAAGGCTAAGAGAAAGGTCAGTGGATTTTGCTAAATTTGGGGGAGAAGAGCGGTCTGGCTGAACTCCTCCCAGGGCAAGGAAGCAGCAAGAGGCCGGCTGTGGCAGCAGGAATGGCTGAAAGCGGCAGCGGCCTCCACTGGGCAGCTTCAGAGCCCCTGGCCTGCAGATAGCAGGGGGGCTGAGGCGATTGATCAGGGCCAAGGGCTCTTGTGTTGAGCGGGCTGGATCTGGATCGTGGTCTTGAGTCTTTCAGTGAGCCAAAGCTGGGGGGGTGCTGCAGCAACCCACTAATAGCTCCAGCAGCTGTGAAGGCCCCAGCGATTTGGGACAGAGCTTTTCCCCCCCTCCCAGGAAGCAGAGTTCCACAGAGCTAAAAAACCAAGCAATTGATAGACTGGCCAACATGAGGAAAAGGAAGCAGCGTAAGAACAGCAATAAAACTCTAGAATCCTTTTTTGTGGACAAAAAGGATCAAAGCAT
>JAQQSW010014374.1:0-12120 GCA_028646575.1 Pseudocheirus occidentalis | reverse complement strand
TTAGTAAATAAATACAAGACACAGTTGTTGATATTAAGAGGGAGGATATGGCAATTAGTCCCATGATTAGAAGTCATTTTTTATCTCGTGGATTAGATGTCATTAAAAGTGCAGGTTCCCCCAAAGTCTGAAACAAAAAGAGGGTGGTTCTACAAAGAGGTTATATTCTAATAAAATATAGTATTGACTTATATCATCTGTAAATGATTCAAAACAGTAGAAATAAGGAAGGCTTGAGGGGGTCAAATATATGTAGTTATAGGTTATATATGAAACAATTGATGTGATAGGGGTATATGTCTCAGGATTTAAATCAGGATGTAACCAGTTCAGTTTGTACTGACATCAAAGTGATCATAGGAAGGAACACAAATCCTGGAGTGACAGATTTCAGTTATTTGGCTTTATATAATAACTGTTCAATCTGCCACCATGTGGGCACAGTTTTTTGTGTAATGGTTGCATTAGGAGACCTCTTCTTCTTTAATCCCATGTTCTGTTTTCATGATGTCTTCTGCTGCTGCTGGCACTCTTTTCATCTTCTGAATGAGCTGGAGTATATACCCTTACATTTCTTTTGGGCACTCACACTAGTCATTCCATGGCTTCTGGAAACCATAAACATAGCTTAACACCTCTCATCCCCCATTTGTTAAGGGATAGGCCCTTCCCATATCTGTATTTGGATGACCTTCATTAGGGAAGTATGCACCTTTTCATATTGCTTTATTGTACGTATATACTCATTATTAGTGATGTAAAAAAATTTGGGGGGAGGGTGTATAAAACAGTAGCTAATTGCCTTTATGGTGTATTGGACCAAGTTCCTTTTTATTTTGTAAATAGGTTTAATATCTTTATTCCATTTGTCAAAATTATTAGGGTTATGCCTGTAATTAATATCATTTGAAAATGATCACATAAAGACTCCAATAATTTGCTAGTGTAGGTGGGAGTGTTATCAGTTTTCAACTGTTTTGGAATGCCCACTAAAGAAAAAGACTGTTACATATGTTTAATTACATTTTTTTTACTGCTTCCCCTCTGTAAAGGAAAGCTGGAGGAATAATATATATAACGCATTAAAGGCAGTTTTTAATATTCTGTCTAGCTTGTTCCCTACTAACATGGAATTGTTTATATAGAATATGTGCGTTTTAATGAAAATAAGAGAGAGATAACATAGCTCTATGAATATTTGGGGGAAAAAAAGTTGAAAAAACTGGAACTTTTTAATTGATAGTCACATTATTTTGATAAAGAGGTCCAGGGAGTGAAAAATGAGCTGTAATAGGGTTTAAGTAAGTTGTGACCTCTATCTTATGAGAGTTTGTAATCTTAGAAAAAAAAGTTCAAAGGATCATTATACTGTGTGTGTTTAAGTGAAGCAGTATCAATATGTGGGCCTACAAACACTGAATATTTGCTATCTGACACAATATAAAGGGGAAAAGAAAAAAATATTTAACAACAATACTATAGCAGAAATCTGTGTCTAGTGGGCAGAAGTAAAGTGAATATTAATGACTTTATCATTATTAAAATTAATGTAGTAGGCTTGCATTTCGAGGACTGGAGCTATCAGTGAAAGATGCTACACAAAAGAAGTTCCTGAATTAAACCTTAGAACTGAATAGTAGACCTATATCCTTGTTTCACAAAGCTTGTTTATCCTCTAATTATATTCATTTTGGAAGACAGACATATTTCAAAAAGTGAATCTTTTACCTATAATAAGTTCAGACACTATTTAACTTTTTCTTAGGCCGTGGAATGATTAAACATTGAAATCAAAACAGCAAAATCTGTTCCACTTTACTTTAACTTAGCTACAAATTGTCTTTGAAATGAAAGTTTTGGTAGGCCTACTAAAATCATACTATGAATTAAAAAGAAATTTTAAATGTATATCCACTTTATTCAAAAGAGTTTTAAGATTCATAAGTAATCACTAAACTTTTATGAAGAAAATTAATTGAAAAGTTTTTAAATGATAGGTCTGTTTTTTTTTACCTAAAAGCAAAAACAAAAATTTTATGATTGAGATTCATTTAAACCAAATTGGTGCAGAAAGCCCTTAAGTAAAATAAATTCTTGAGGTATTTATTAACAAGCCATTGCAGAATTCTTAAATATCACAATTTTTTTTAGTCAAAAAGGTATAGTAATTGAATCTTTATATTGGCAACAATTAAGAAGCTGATCACAGTATTTATAAAAGCTATTAGTATTAGAAACATTAATGGGAATATTATAAAGTGATCCTAAGTAGTTTGTATAAATTCCTGTACATATTCTAATTCTTGGAGAAAATTAATATATTTCCCATAAAGCTAACATAAAATAGTTCAGATCTTTTACTCGCTAATTATTCTGATCATAGAAATTTTGCTATAGAAAGAAAAAAATAAGAATATGTGAATTAAATATAGTCTTAAATGCCTTTTATTTTCAGTAGCAGTTTTTCACCAAGTAACAACTCATATCCAATTACATGTTAATTTTATTCCTATGGAGCTGTAATAAGCAATAAAGACTTACTAGGTTTCTCCTACATAAAGAATTTCATTTAACATTTTTCTTTCTCATATTTTAACATGTCCTGGTGTAAAAGCCAATTGTTAGAAATATTTTTTTAATATTTTGCAACTTTCTTAGCAAGTTAGATTCATTATTTAGGAACTACATAATTAAAACAAGCACCTTTCTCAGGCTGAATGACCTTGCTTCTAGAGGTAGCTTCCTTGGCAATTTTACAAAATAAGAATAACTGAGATGGACTTTAGGGAGGGGCTGGTGGTGATGCCCCTGCTTTATCAAATCTCATACACACAGGATGAATGGTCTGAATGGGCAGAATTAATCAGAATAAAGTTTTCACTTGGTCTCCTTTCCGCATACAGTAGTCAATTAACAATTTTAAGTTTCAACATTTAAACAGTAAAGTAACTTAGGTAATAATTTCCAATGTGATAGCCAAATTGTTTTAGCTGTAATCCATACACACTATATATATATTTGTGTGTATGTGAATATATATATATATATATATATATATATATGATTTCCTTTTTCTTGTTGCTCATAATATTTTATTCTTGAGCAAGGGGTTTCAGAATTTTACTATATATACATATATATCATATGATGGAAAGAATACTGACTTTGTATTCAGATTCAAACTTGGCAATTTAATACAGTATTTGACTTGGATAAGTCAAGTAACTTTCTTTGACTCTGTTTCCTTATTTGCAAAGAAATAAAATGGCTTGGATTAGATGGTCACAAGAGTAGCTTTCAACTTAAAATGTTATTATTCCTAAGAGAAGGACCAAGAAGCATCCAGAAGTTGGTTGTTCAAAGCCTTGAGGAGTTTTCATGTGACAAGGAGTCCAAAGGAGATTTGTCTAAGGTTTCCCTCTTCTAATGTCCTGGGACATGATGGCCACACTGGAAAATGGATGTTGGAAAGCAATGACTCAATATTTACTTATTAATTGAAGACTTGGTTAGTTTTCAATAGGTCAGAGTTTCCAAATGACTACTTAGAACAGCTATACTTTAATCTATGCAGAATATTTGGTTATGTTGCTGGATATCTGTTTTTTATCATTTATAAATTATACAGAGAGAGTTTAAAAGCAAAAAAAAAGATAAAATATGCATCCAAATTTATCTTATCATCATAAGTACTGGACCTTTCTGTTCTCAAGAAAGGGGCAGGGAACATGTTTTGACCCATTTTTCCTAACATGCTTAATTTACTTTAGAAGTAATATGCTCATTGGGTTTTTTTTTTTGGTGGGGAGAGGGGTTGTCACATAGTCTATTTAGGAGAGTTGGGCTATTTTTCTCATCCAGCTCTTTACCTTCATGATATCATTCTACTGAATTTGAAACCTTCTTTTTTCTTAGTGTTTTTCAAACAAATATCTCTTTTATTGATGGATCTTTCCCAGAAATAAGGTGGGGGGGGGCTTGGGTTCATTTTAATTGTAAAATTAAATTTCATTTTGAATAATAATTAGAGAATAAAAAATGTGGACTTCTTTACTATGAAAAATGTCATAGGCATAAAAAAGTTTAAGGAATTTCTATGGTTGACCTTAAACATATATGGTTTATACAGTCCGCTTTTTACTATGAACCAGGCTCTGGAAAGCCACATTACACCCCAAATTACTTCCTTACCTATGCTCACATCTAGTTATTGAACTTTCCATATCAGATTAACTTAGGTTTAACTATTGTTCTCAGTGTCAGAGAACTTTTGGGCCAGAAGAATCTCTTATAGAATGTGAAGCTCCCCACTACAATATGAGTCCCTTAAGAACAAGGACAGTTTTTTGCCTTTATTTAGCAATTAGTACAGTGTAAGTTCTTAATAAATGCTTGTTGATTTGATTTAACCTAGTCTAATCTACTTATTTGCAGATGAGTAAAATTTGGAAAAATGGAACAAAGACCCAGATCTCCTTATTCCTGATGCAATAATCAGTTAATAATACCTCACTGGCTCCACTTTTAAAATACAAATATCCCTGGGATACATAAAAGTAGAGTTGGCACTCAATGTGACATGTTTTATAATGCAACCACTAGAATACACATATGTTTTAGAGCTTTAAGATTTAGAGAGAGCAAAGCAAAAAGAACAATGATGAATCATATGAGAATAGGAATTATAATTGTTAACCTGATCCCAGTGAGTAGAAGTTGGAAAGAGAGAGACTTAAGCTTGAAATAAGACAAATTCCATGGTAATTAGAGCTATTAGTCCAATGAGCTTCCTCAGTAGAAAGTGAGCTTGTCCTCTTCAGTGGTACATCATACCAGTGGCAGGATGCATAGCTTCGGTATATTTTAGAGGGTATATGTTGTTTAGATGTATGAATTTGACAAGAGGGGTTCTGTAGTCCTTTCCAATTCTGAGGTTCTCTGATTCTGTAAGATATTTTGTGAGAAGTAAATTCATTCATCTAAAATTCTCAATTAAAATTATAAGGTTTTCTCATAATATTATGTACAAGATGTATGTTATGACCTAAATTAAGGTTACAAATAATGTCTTTTAACATAAGACATCATCAAGAATTAATTGAAGCATCTAAGCTTTTCCATAAATGATTTCTATTTGTTGAAGACAAAAGAATTTTGAAGGGATAACATGAAAGCTGATGCTGAGAAATGAGACCTGTCACTGAGTTAGTGGCTTAATAAAAGCAACAGCACCATTTTTCTCATTATTTCTCATACTTAAAAGTTGTTTTTGAATGAATGAATTGTGAATAAGAAACATTAATTTTGTAACCACATCTCCCTCAGTAGAACTGAACTAAATTAAAGAGAAATAAAGCATAGAAGTGGTAGCAATGTCTAGTATTTTGGTCAGCTGGGTCACCTTTGAAAATTTACAAGTTCATCATGATCAGCCATTTGATGATCTAAAGCACAATATGGTATATCCAATAGAAACCTAATGCTGAATGTTCTTTATATGAAGCACTCTTAAGTGCTGCAATCTCATTAGGCTACTAAAGGGTTGTTAAAACTACTTCAGCAACAGTGTTGGGTACATGGGGGAATTACAGCAGTTAGGTTCAGTTTTGGTATATACCTAGAATTTCTCTTAGCTCTTATATGTCAAATCTTCAATTAATTTCAGTTTTTCATTTTTTTAAACAAAATCCTGAATGTCTGACAATTCATTAAATATCCATTTTTTTCCATTGAGGATTATACTTTGGTTTGCTGTGCATGATATTTTCAGCAAGAACGCCATTTCTTTTGCTCTTTGATATATAGTGTTCCAAGACCAGAGGTCTTTTAGTGTTGCTGCTGCTAGTTCTTGTGTGATTCTAATTGGGTCACCACCATATTTAAATTGGCTTTTTTTCTTGTTGCTCATAATATTTTATTCTTGAGCAAGGGGTTTCAGAATTTTACTATGATGTTCCAGTGATTTTTTCTCTTAGGATCTCTTTCAGGTGCTAATCAATGGATTTTTTTCTACTTTTCCTGCTTTTTCTAATGTTTCAGGACAATTTTCTTTAATTATTTCTTGTAATACTTCATCAAGATCCTTTTTTTAATCATGGCTTTTAGGTAGCATGATTATTTTTATGTCTTCTTTTCTTGATCTGTTCTCCAGATCAGTTGTTTTTTTTTTATGAGATGTTTCACATGCTCTTCTATTTTTATTCATTCTTTATATTTTGTTTTCTTTTTTTCTTAGTCTCTTATAACTTCACTGTTTTCCCCTTTCCCAATCCAATTTTTAAGGATTCATTTTTTCTCCCTTTAGATTCTGGATCTCCTTTTCTGATTGGTTGAGTTTCTTTTCTTAATCTTTTTTTCTTGAATTTTTCTTATTATCTTAATTTTCTTAATATCTTCACAGCACATCAGGATCTGGTGTTCCTTGTCAGCAGAGGATTCTTCAGTTTTCCCAGGCTTAGATGCCCAAATCCCCTCATTGTCCTGGGAGATAAAAGTTTGTCAGACTGGGGATATGGCTGTCACCCAACCCATCTAACCCCAGGGCACCCTGCTTATTGTTTAAGTGGAATTAACATGGGACTCAAACCTCATCCTGGTATTTTTCTTCAGGTCCTCTCCAATTGTTCCAGGAGGACCACTGTTCTTCCCCTACTCTCATTTATTTTTACCACTCTATGTTTGCCTGAGGCACAATTTTATCTCATTTATGTGAAAAATCTGGAGAGTTTTGAATTATCTGACCTATTCTGACATCTTTCCAGAATCCTCTCCCTGTTAACTTATTTAAAAAATATTTTGACAATTGGGTCCCAATGTAATTGATTTCCTTTGTAATTACACATACTTTGTTTATGAACCTTAAAATATTCTTTTGAGAAGGAGTCCATAGCAAAAATTTCATAAGATTGGCAAAGTGCTCCATGATACAACAAAAAGTTTAAGAATTCTTATTGACATAGTATTCCTGCATCAATTATGGGGTAGGATAAAAATAAAATATATAAAATCAGTTTTACACATATGACTCAGGTCAGTTAAATAATTAATTTAGAAAATATGCAGTAAAAATGAGTTTCAGCTTCTCTATATACATAAACCTTTTGAAAGTTGTTGTTTGGCAGAATAATTTGACTCATTTGACTTTCAGAGCACTGCATTCTGGTGTAGTTGCTCAGAATCAATTAATTGACTGATAAAGTAGAGAAACATAGAGTCCACATGAACTACAAATAGATTAAGGTACTGAATACTCAAACAGTTGAATTAACTAATGACTTTTATTTTTGTAGTAACCCCAGCACCATGATATGTGATAGAGAAAACATTCTTTATTTTAATGAATTAATGTATTGATCTTAGTTATTTGTCAAAAAGGGAGATAATAAAGAATAAAATAGTCCTATACTCACAGTCTTCTTGTAACACCATTCATCTGTTTCATTCATCCGAAATGTTGGTTACAAAGGAGATCTAGGTAAACAAGTGACATCAGGGGAGGCTTTAAGTGTGATGGAATAGCAATGAATTTAATGTCCTGTAACTTAGAAATGTTGCCTGTGACCTTACAAAAGTCATGTAAGGTCTTTATATTCTAGTTTTATCATCTACAAAACAAGGTAGTTGGGCTAGATGATGCATACAATATATTACAACCAGTGATTTGGTGGCAAATGTTTAATAAACTGTCCCTCTTATATAAAAAGAAAAATCTATATGAAACACATTTAGGTAAAACCTGCCTAATCAACATTTGCTCCACAACTTTCTTACTTAACAGAGAAAAATTGATAAAAACAATAAGAGAAGCTCTGATTTGTAGCATTTTTAATTTTGAGGTGTTAATGCTTATATTTAAAAACTTAACAATAAGCTCTCTGGAGCCAGTCTAAATGCTCTAGCATACTACTTTTTTTTTTACTAAGAAACAAAGTGATTTTTATTCCATAAATTAACCCATTTGTTGTTGGACTGTGGGCTACAGAGATTTGATAAGATTTTACTGGTCTTTCAATTCCTTCAGTCTTCTGATGGCAGATTTTACTGTCATTGCAGAGGTGGTATTGTAGGTCCATGCACCACCAGCTACTGTTTTCATACAGGATCCACAATGCCAGATACCCACAGCCCATCTCTTCATTTTGGTCTTGCCACAGAAGGAGCAGGTATACTTGGCATGCTGGCTAATTTCAATTTTCTTCAACATTTCTCTGAGGGACGCACCATAACGTGTTCCATATTTACCAACAATTCCAACCTTCTTGGTTCTTTTAGCCATGTTAGCAGCACTGGGGCTGGAGCTTGAAGAGGATAGCATACTACTTCTTAAAATTAAGATTACATGAACATATCATCGCATAACTTCACTGATCCTTAGTTTCATAATCAGTAACATGGAGTAATAATACTTACTTTAACTCACCCACAAAGTCATTGTATGAAATGTGATAATACACATAAAATATAATAACCATTGAGCCTTATATAAAATATGAATAATGATCATATTCCATATGTCAGGAGAAATTCCATTACCAAAACATATTTTGTGGTAGAGAACAAATCGTTTTATGAGAAAAATATGAGTTCATTGAGCTGAAGGCTAAAATCTAAAACTCAGAGCCTAGGAGGATAAGGATGAATAAATAGATAAAGATCCCAAAGCTCTAAAACCAGAAGTGCTACCAGCCTCAAAGAAGATCCTCAGGTAGCCTTGGCCAATATCAATGTCCATAGTTAAAAAGTAGAGGTGTCCTCTTACCTTTTTCTTCAAGGGGGAAAATAACAAATTATTTTCATACTCCTAATCAAAATTACAAGTTTAAAAATTATGGATATTACATCATTTTATTTTTGTATTGTTAAGCATCTTCGCATATGAGGTGAGCTGGCATTTTTCTTGTTCTCTCTTTTAGACAAATCAGTATATTTAATAATGAGAGTAGTTTTTAAAAACATAATTTTATTCACCTAGCTTGAAGAAACTTATGAACTTGATTATCTCCAGAATCTTTTTTTTTTCTGCCAGCAGCAGTATTAATCAATTGTAAAACAGAACATAAAGAGCATTCTTTGTAACAGAAAAACAATTGCACAGCAGGCAATAACTGAGTAGGTGTGAGGTTTTAAGAGCTTGAAGTAATAATTGATTTTTTAAACTATGCTAATTCCAGATAATTATCAGTTTTCAATTTAACAAAAAAAAGTTTTATTACCTTTGGATAAAGAAAAATGGCCAACACTCACTTGAGGCAGCTGTTATTTTATTCTATATCAGAATATAGATCATTCTGGTAGAGACTTGGGGCCTTTGTTAAATGTGAAATAAAAATACATTTTAATATTTTTGTCTTAATTGTATCATTAGTGGTAGTCCATGAGTGTGATTATATTGTCATTATTTGTATGGGAATTAGCTTATATTGTATAATATTAAAGATATAGTTTTGATTTCTGTTTTGCAAATTTTTTGTAGATTTTAAATTGCAATTTCCTTTCAGTCACATGAGATTGTTATCTCTAAGAATGAATCTCATTTGTTGAAAAAGTACTCGTTTTCTTTTAAGATCATATTTTTTCATGTGTTGATACAACTACACCTCAGAGAAGCCTAATTAAAAATTAAAATAAAGTTACTATTACAATGCTAGAGGTTGAATTAAGAAGTAACTGGTTATGTTTTTTATGTTACTTTGTCTTATACATACCTTATATTTGTTTATTTTGCCATATTGGTATTTCTAGCAGAATATTTAATCACTAGGTGGCACTACTAACCACTAACATGATTATATTCAAAAAGAAGGATTAGAAAGCAGGGAACATCATAATGTTGGTTACAGTGTTCGACTCTTAATCAAAGGTGAATGTAGAGAGATTCTGGGTTAGTGCCCAGCTCTCTATGGTTCTCAGAGAATATACACTCTTCTATTCCCCACCTCTACCTGTCTCAGTGAATCTGAATGATATAGTATCTAGAGAATATAGATTATTGAATAATCCTATCTCTTCTGTGAAATTACTATGTCTCACTGGGTCCTGCTTACATGACCTTGGCATAATAGAGTTGCCTACCTACAGTAGCAGACAAAACATGCTCAACCATGGCATCAAATAAATAAAAGCAATAAACCATTCATAATAAGCCTCTTGGCTTATCAAGTGGCTTCTCCTAGGCCTATTATGTTTCTAGATATTTGGTTCTCTGAACTCAGATGATCTGGAAAATTTGCATTTCAGTTTGTTTAGCCCACATATCAATGAAGGCACAGAAATGTAGACAATATAATACAACTCAACTCATGTATTCTGTATGACTAAACAATAAGTGAAGGTTCATAAACTCCATCTCTGGTACCTCTTTGGTGCATTAATAGCTGTTGGTCTGATGCCTTATGCATATAATACCTAACTCAAAAAACAATGGACATTCATGAAGTGCTCTTATTAAAAGAAAGCACAGGTCACAGAATTTTAGTACTAAAAAGGATCACAGCAGTCATGATATGTTCACTTCATCAGGAAAGGAATCCCCATTCTAACATTCACTCTCTAAGCAACTTTAAAATAATACCTCAACTTGAATTCTGGAGTTGCACAGCAAACAAAAGATCAAAGCAAGACATTCTTCAACTCTAGGAAAACTTTAAAAAGTGAGGAAAAGCATTATTTGGCAAAGGGGTGGAGGTTGACCCAAAGCCCACATGGATAAAGCATTAGTGGGAACAAGTGATGGTAACAGACACAGCAGTGACTTTGAAAGTTCTCAAGTCAGAGACTGTAAAGGGATGTGACAATTGGTCAGTAGGATATTACAGGGGACCCCTATGCTAGCACTATATACAACAGAGATACTGTTTGGAAACTCCACTTCCTGATAATAATTCAAGAACAGATTGGAGCATTTGTGACCAAGAGGGAGCAGAAGCCCTCAGGAGCAGTATCACTTCTGGTCACGAGGGATTACCCCTTACTTGGTAAGGATCAGAGTGCAGACCAGGAAAATAGTGACCATACCTCTCCCCAGATCAAACAAACTTAGAAGTACCCAAAATTTCCAATACATTGGAACTAACTCTGAAAAGAGTAGTGTTAAAAAAAACCTAAAAGAAGATAGTAGCCCTTATCCCCCTGCCCATATGCTGGGAACAGAGTTTATCTTTAACATATAATTCAAAATGAAGATAGGAGGTGGAAAAATGAATAAACAATTTTTTTAAAACCTGACTATAAAAAGCTACTATGGAGATAGGAAAGATAGAGACACAAACTTAGAGGAAGACAATGAAACTAAAACAGCTACAGGCAAAGACTCCAAGAAATATGTGGATTGGGCACAAGACCAACAAGAATTGCTAGAAGAGCTTTAAAAATTATTTTCAAAATGAAATAGGAGTAGTAGAGGAAAATTATGTAAAAAAATTGAAGGAAGAAAATTATGAAAAGAAAATTAACAACTTGGTAAATGAGGCATAAAAATACTGAAGAAAACACCTAAAAAACAGACTTGGTCAAATGTGGAAAAAGGTTCAACAATTCACTGAAGAAAACAATTCCTTAAAAATCAGAATTGGGTAAGTGGAAACTAATGACTCCAGGAGATATCAAGAACCAATAAAATGACAAAAGAATGAAAAAATAGAAGAAAATATTAAATATCTCAATGGAAAAATAATTGAACTAGAAAATATATTAGAGATAGTTTAACGATTAGTGGCTGACCTGAAAGTCGTGATGAAAGAGTCTTCATGTTTCAAGAAATTATCTCAGAAAACTGTCCCAATATCTTGATCCAGTGGGTAAAATAGAATTTGAAAGAATCTACGCATAGCCACCTCAAAGAAATCTCAAAATGAAAACTGCCAGGAATATCAGAGTCAAATTCAAGAGCTCCCAAGCAAAGAGAAAATACATCAGGCAGCCAGAAAGAAATTATTCAAATACTATAAAACATTAGTTAGAATAACACAAGATTTAGGAACAAACATTTAAAGGAGCAAAGGGTTTGGAATATGATATTCCAGAAGACAAGAGAACTGGGATTACAACCATGAATAACCTACCCAGCAGAACTGAGAAAAATCACTCCAGGGAAAATGGGTATTCCATTGCAAAAAAAGGACT
>JAQQSW010014373.1:0-12120 GCA_028646575.1 Pseudocheirus occidentalis | reverse complement strand
TGGTTCTCTTGGGGAGAAGGCCCCCAGGGCAGGGCCTGACCCTTGGTTAATTCATTTATAGGCTACCCTTCTGACCTTGAAGAAAAGGGTGAGACTCTGCCCCTCTGTGATCCTTCAGCCTTCCCAGCTCAGCCTGCAGAGTACCAAGGCCTTGCCCCAGCAGGGATCCTAGAGCCAGAGGGAATGGCCCTTGGGAGCCGCAGACCCCCAGCCCGGGTGAGTTCCCTCTGTCCTCAGACTGGGCCAACATCAGCCAGAGAGGCCATTTCCAGTCACCTAGAGGATTGTCTGTGAGGCTTGCAATGCCCTGCCTCAGGGCTGTTTCTTTATAAATATAGTCTTGAAATTCCAATTAGTAGTAGCAACACTGCCCTGCTGTCTCCTTCTGGGTCTGGAATTGATTTGAGCCATTTTGTCCCATTCCCCCATCCCCATGTTGTGCAAAGAATTAGAGAGAGCCGAGAACTGGGTTAAAGATAAATTTAGGTGTGGATTTAATAAGCCCCCGACTCCCCAAGTGTATTCACTCAAATGAGTAGCGGTCTTTTGGGAGGCATAGACTTGATTATAAAGGCTAAAACCATAAAAACCACAATCAGGAAGGGGAGGTAGCAGAAGCATGACAGACAAAAGCAAAAAAACAGCCATTAGTCAGACTTATACCTCAAGAGCTAATTTGGGAATATGGTGGAAGGGTACAAGGGTGCAACTTCCTGTGTCATGGGGGTCCCTTCTAGAACAGGGTGGAGGGCCATAGTCAGTGCTTTGCAGAGCAGGGTGGAGGGGCATGGGGGCAAAGGGGACTGGAATTCCCTAGAACAGGCTAGGGTCATCTTCTGAGAGAAGAGGGTGGGTGGGCCCTGCTTGGTGTGCTGGACAGGACAGGGTGGTCCCTAGATAATATTCCTGCTGCATAATGAACCTTATACACTAATAATTCACAAAGTATATGAAATGCTGATTAGAGAAGGAGGGGTCAGAGAACTTGGCTTTGAACAATATGCCCAGACAGGCCTTAAGTAATTTTCAAGCTATGACAAAAAGGGGCTTAAGGGTGAGCCACAAATCAGGTGGTGTGTAATGACCTGGGATTGGAGTTTGGATACAAATCCCCTTGATGCCTTACTGTGTGTTTTATTAAGGTTGCCCTCATGACTGTCTTGAGTGGAAGTATTTTTTGGTTTGGATTCGTTCCCACAAATGACACACTGTACAGTTAGGAAACAATATCTATTTTAATTATATACATAGAATAATACAAGATAGCCTTAGAAAACCGAAAGCAAAGTCCCAATACACACAGAAACAGGAAGACTATAACTGTAATAATTATCAGGTAATCAGAGAAAAGAAGAAGAAAACATCACCAAGCAGAGAAACACCAACACCTGAACACACAAGCGCTGGAATCCCGGGTACAGCCTTCAGGGTTTCGCTCAGGAAGGTCCCTGGCAAGACCTCTCTCCCATGGGTGAGATTCCAAAGCCCAGGGGATGGGGGGGGGGGGGGAATTATCGGGAATTATATTTCCATTCAACAAAGGTGGCTCTGTGCCAAGGAGTTTGGCGTCTGGCCCTCTGTGCATCCAGTTAGCCAGTAGGTGTTTCTACTACCAAGGAAAGGGCTGCATACTGCTGCAAAATATAAGTTGATTAATGGCAGGCTTGGGAGAATAGCCAGTTCCTCCAAGCGTGCTTCCGTTCCAAAAATGACTAGTTCTTGGGATGTGATGAGCAGCAGCCAAGCTACACAACGCTTGACCTTGATAGTTCATACGAGGGACAAGCTAAACTTACTGACTTGATGGGTCATATTAGGGACAAAATAAGCTTACTCACTATAGGGGCGTGAGTTGTTCCTTCAGTGACCCCTGAGGCACATGGATGCCCACTTGAGTCATTCCTGTGCCCTGTGGGGGTATTCGCTTTCCTCCCTGTATCCATGCCTAGCACCCTTCCCCTACATCCATAAAACTGTTCCCCCCTTCCTTTTACCTCTTTGGCCAAGCTCTCCCTTCTAGATCATGAAGGCAGGATGCTCTGCTGGTCCTCCAGGGTCTGAGCTGCAGAAAAACTTGGTCTCTCCAATGCACACTGACCCCTCCTGGCTTGTAGTTGGTTTGACCCTCAAGGGCATCCTAAGAGGGCAGTGAAGGTGGAAAAAAGCAAATGCTCTGAGCTGGTGTGGGGCCTGTGTCCCAGCCTTCTGCATCCTCTGTTCCAGCATTTCTGGAAAATAGGGCAACTGAAGAAAAGAGGTGAAGTTGGCTTCTGGGTCACACTCACAAATTCACCGGCCCTTAGCAGAGCTGTTGGGACCAGGCCAAAGAAAAGATTGCCTACTTTAGCTTTTAGTGTATTAGCATTTGTGAAGGACCTCCCCTTGTTAGAGAGGATATAGAGAAAGGGCTGAGTTTGGGGAACTGTTCAAAGTCTTGGGGGTTTTCTTTTCCAATACGGGATGGGGGGTATGGAAGGAAACACTCAATTCTTGTCAAGGAGATATCAGGCTCAAAGGGAAAGTCTACATGGAATGACTTACCTTCACCAAATCCACTTCTGACCATCTTCACAACAGCCCTTTAAGGGAGGACTTCTTATCATCTTTACTTCACAGTTCAAGAAACTGAGGCAAACAGAAGTTCAGTGACTTACCAGGTTCACACAACTCATAAGGGTCTGAGGCTGGATTTGAACCCAGAACTTCCTGATCTTCTACTATTTCCCAGCTCTCCCAGCATTGTCTTGGTGTGCGCATCTTCCCACAGCCCCTCCAACACTGACTGCTGCCATTTTTTTTTGGTCATTTTTCATAGTTTTACACAGTATGAGGTACAGCCTCAGAGTTGTTTGGTTTACTTGTATTCGCCTTTTGGAGCATTTTTTTCCTGTAATTGGTAATACTTGGCAGTTCTTTTGGGAATTCTTTGTTCATATCCTCTAACTATTTCTCTGTTGGGCAATAGCTATCTGTTGTGTTTTTCTTATTATTATTTAAGCCAGATCTGACTCTTTGCAATATTCCCTGGGATTTTCTTGGCACAGATGTAAAAGCAGTTGTCCATTTCTTTCCCCAGGAACTGAGACAAACGGGTTTAAGTGACTTCCCTAGGGTCACATTGCCAGTAAGTGTCTGAGGTGGAATAAAACTCATGTCCTTCTCACTCTTGACTTGCTACTGTATCTACTGGCAACCCTTCTGCCATTGGATATTAGTCTTTTGAAATATAACATTTCATTTTTTCCTGAATAAGATATAAAACCTTTTTAACATTCATTTTTTTCCCCTATAAATTTTGGATTTCCACGTCTCAAACTGCCTCCTCACTTTTGCTCCCCACCCTCACAGTGTGTAAACCATCAGAAATGGAATATATCTGCAGTCATGTAAAGTATTCCCATGTTAGTCATTCTGTGAAGAAAAAACCAACTTGAACCAAAAAGAAAAAAAGTGAAAAACAGCAGACTTTAACTTTCTATGTAGGGGGGATAGCATTTTTTTATCCCTTGTCCTTTGAGATAGCCTCAGATCATGGTACTGTGAGAATAGCAAAGTTATTCACTATTATTCATCCTGTTGCTGTTTCTGTGTATAATGTTCTCCTGGTTCTGCTGACTTCACTCTGCATCAATTTATGTAAGTCTTTTTAGGTGCATCTGAAGTCATCCTATTTGTCATGTCTTGTAGGACAAAAACATTCCATTGCAATCCTATACCTCAATTGTAAAAACATCCCCATTACTTGGCATCTCCTCAATCTCCCGTTCTTGCCACCACAAAAAGAGCTAATCAGAATACCCTTCCATAACTTGGTCCTTTGCCGTTTCACAAAATATATCTTTCTGATACAGGCTCAGTGTTGTTACTGTTAGGTAAGAGAGCACGCCCAGTTTTATAACCCTTTCAGTTTACTTCTAAATTGTTCTCCAGAATTGTTGGATCAGTTCACAACTCAACCAATAGTGTTTTAGTGTCCCAGTTTTCCTGCTTCCCTCCAGTATTTATAATTTTCCTTCTCTGATTAATTAGTCAATTTAATAGGTGTGAGGTGGTACCTCAGATTTGTTTTAATTTGTATTTCTCCAATCAGTGTGAATTTAAAGCACTTTTATAGCACTATAACTAGCTTTGAGTTGTTTCTCACCGTGCACCTACATGTTCCCGTTCTTTGACTGTCTGTCAATTGGGTCTTGACTTGTATTTTGATAACTTTGACTCAGTTCTCCATAAAGTTGAGAAATGAGGCCATTATCAGGGATCTTACTATAATTGTTTTTTTCACTTGTCTGCTTTCCTTCTAATCTCGGTTGCATTGATTTTGTTTCTGTAAAAAAACTTTTAAATTTTATTGAATATAATCAAAATTATCCATTTTATATCTACTAATGCATGCTATCTCTTCTTTGATGGTAAGTTCTTTCCTTATGCGTGGATTCCACAGGTAAAGAAGGGCATGCTCCCTCAATTTGCTTATGGTTACACCTGTTATGTCTACATTATGTACCCACTTTGACCTTGTCTGATGATGTTCTGTGTTGGTCTATACCTAGTTCCTGCCTTACTTACGAGTTTTCTAGTTTTTCTCACTGTTTTTGTCCCCAAAGTTTAGGGATTGGTGTAGCCCTGAACGTATAGGTAATTTAGTATCACTTGTCATTTCATTTTATTGCCTCAACCTACCCATGGGCATTCATAACCTTTCACTTCTTCAGATCTGACCTGCTTTATGAGAAAATGCTTTGTAATGGTGTTCTCATAGTTCCTGGATTTGTCTTGGAAAATACACTCCCACGTATTTTCTATTGTCCACAGTTACTTTAAATGGAATTTCTCCTTCTTTCTTTTGCTTCTGAATTTTTTGGATAATGTACAGAAATGATGCCTTATGGTTTTTTTTATATCCTGTAAATTGGCTAAAATTGTTCATTACTTTAAGTAGGTTTTGTTGATTCTTTAGGATTCTGTAAGTGTAGGGTCATATCTGCAAACACTGAGAGTTTTATTTTCACATTGTTTATTGTAATTCCTTCCATTTCTTTTTTTCCCTTCTCATTGCTCTAGCTAGAATTTCTAGTACAACAGTGCATAATAGTGGTGGTTCTGGGCAACCTTGCTCTTCTCCTGATCTTCTTGTAAAGTTTTCTAAGTTATCCCCATTACAGATAATGGTGTTGACAATTGGTCTTATTTATTGATGTATAAAAAGTGCTATTTTTTTCCCTGTAGTCTCTAGTACTGCTAAGAGGAATGGATTTTGTATTTTGTCAGTGACTTTTCCTGCTTCTATTGAGATAATCCTATGATTCCTTTTAGTTATGTTATTGCTGTGGTCCACTTTGCTGATGTTTTTCCTGTCATTGCAGCAATCCTCCATTTCCCATATAAATCTCCCCTGATCATAGTGTACAGTTTTTGTGATTTGTGTTGCTGTTACCTCCTTCGTGGTATTGTATTTTAAAATGTTCTGTCAATAATTGACGGCACTTTGTATTTCCTTTTCTGATTTTATGCTTCCTGGTTCAGGTCTCAGCAAGATATTTGTTTGATAGAAGGAATCTCTCTTTGTCTTCTTTGTTCCAAATAATTCATGTAGTTTTAGAACTGATTGTTTTTCCAGTGTTTGGCAAAATTCTCTGAGGATCCATCTAGTCTTAGAGAATTTTCCTTTGGAAGTCCATTGATGGTTTGTTAGATTTCATTTTCATGAGATTTGGTTATGTCAGTTTTCTGTTTCCTATTCTGCTAATCTGGGCAAATTGTATTTTTATAAATAGTCATCCAGTTCAGATTGATTATCAGATTTCTTAGTGTATATATGGCCAAATTAGATACTAAAGATTGTTCTTTTTTGTCATTCATTTCATTTTTTATACTAAGAATTTTTCTCTTTTTGAAAAATTACTTTAACCAATAGTTTATCTATTTTGTTGCCTTTTCCCATAAAACTAGCTGCTAGTTTTATTTTTATTTCAGTGGTTTTCTTGCCTTTGATTTTGTTCATCTCTTTTTTGATTTTCACAATTTCCATTCTGGTGTTAAATTGGGAGTTTTAAATTTGTTCTTTTTCTTGTCTTTTTAGAAGCATGTCCTTTTTATTGATGTATACTTTCTCTGTGTGGTTGATGTAACTGTTTGGATACATAAATTTTCCCACAAGGGCTGCTTTCACTGCATCCCATAAATGTTGCTGTGATGTCTCATTGTCATTGCTTTAAAGGAATTAATGTTACTGTCATTTCTTCTCTGATGCCCTTATTGTTCTGGATTAGATGAATTTTTAATCAACCATTTCACTGCCCTTTATTGAATATAATTTTCATTGTATTATGATCTGAATGGGATGCATTTTATATTTCTGCTCTTCTGCATTTGATTGTGAGGTTTTGACACTCAAATTGAAGTGCAGTTTTTGTATGAATACTATGTACTGCTGTGAAAAATAATTTATTCCATTCTTTAATGGTGCAAAAATCAAAGTTTTCTAAAATTCATTAATGCCCTTAACTTCTTTGTTTATTTTTAAATTAGATTTATTTGATTTTGGAAGTTGAGGTTCCCCACTAGCATCATTTATTGTCTGTTTCTTTCTATAACTCATTTAAGTTGTCTTTTCAAACTTAGATGCTGTACCATTTGGTGCCTGTATAAATCTGCTCCAGCCCCTTACCTTTTACTCTGTGCATATCACTGTTTCCAATATATTTCTGGTAAACCGCATATCGTAGGATTCTGGTTTTTACTTCATTCTGCTACCCACTTGCCTTTATGGATAAGTTCATTAAATTCATGTTTATACTTATGATAAATAAGTGTATCTTTGCTTCCATCACATTTTCCTCTTCTTTATCATCTCTTACATTTTGTCCTGTTCTTCTTCACCAGTGATTTATTTCTGACTAATATTACCCCCAACCTGCTCTTCCTTCAATCACTCCTGACACCCCATCCCCGTCCCTTTTAATTTCTCTATCAATGAGATAGATTTCTATACCCAACTGAGCATGTCCATTATTCCCTCTTTGAGCCCATTTGGATAAGAGTAAGGATCAAGCCCTCCTGTAGCATCTCCCCCAAAATCCCCTTTAGTGTAACTATTCTTCTCTGTCTCTTTTATGTGATATGTTTTCCCCCCTTGTGCTTCTCTTACTGGCACAGCACAACTTCAGTGAAGCTGGCCATGTTGTTGAGATGCCAAAATGATGTTGGAATAAAGGCTGTTTTATGGAGAAAGCCTGCAAAGAAGGCTTTCACAGGGTTGCCAAATCAAGTGATTAAAGGAAGTTTCCAAAGTCTCCCTGAAGAATTGTGTAATCAAATGTGACACAGGAGATGCTGTCAAAGGATGACCGTGCATGGCATGCCCACTTCCAAGAATGTGTTATGCCGTGTGAGCACAGCAGAATTACAGTAACTCAAAAGAGTAGGGCAATGTCCAAATTTAGAGCCATCCCCGCCCCAAATATTCTCTTTAATGTTTTGTGCCCAGCCTCTGGTAGAGCCTTTTGGGCCTTCTTAGTCTGACCATCCCTTGTGAGACACACCTTGAAGCTGACAGAGGCATGTCATTTGTTCCTCTTCAATCACAAATAGGAACAAAAATGACGAACCATTATAACCCAATAATGTAATGAATAAATACATGCTATTGCTGAATGAAAATCATCATAAAGCAAAGGCATGAGGTCTTTTGACCATGGCCCATCACACCAGGTGATACTCAAGCCCTCAGAATGACAACAGATAATTCTGCTTCACTTGACTGGAAAGTCTGATATCCCTCCGTTCAGTCCTGATGGTAATTACTATGTCTAACAAATCTTTTCCATGTTAGGTCTGGACAAGACTTGGTTCCAGTTTCTCAGGAAATCAAGTAGATCTTTTCTTTCCTTTCCTTCGCTTTTATATCATCACAAAGAAATCCCTGCCCCTTCCCAGAACACCCTGTACATGTGAGCTTCTCACACACCCCTCACAAAATGGTACAGAAAGAATTCTGATCATACTCTCTTTTTTTCCACTTCTGATCCTGCTGCCCTACACTTCGAATATATATTTTCACACAAATTCCACTGGAAAACACATCTCATAGTAAGACTTTTTAAACTTAATTCTAACTCACTACATCCGATGCTTTTCTCAAACTTCCATTGGCCTCTCATTGACTGTGAATGCAAGTGTTGCCTCTGACACTCCTGAAAGCTACAAGCACTGAGTAAATCCCCTTTCTACACTTCTGTCTACTCTCACTTGAGGAAGACTAGACTACAAGAATTCTGGAGTCTCCTTCAAGTCTAAATCTTGTGACTTTTGGGAATATAGGAGTTGGTGACCTTCAAGGATGTGGCTGTGGACTTCACCCCAGAGGAGTGGGACCTCTTGACCACTCCTCAGAAGGAGTTGTACAAGGAGGTCATGCTGGAGAATGCCCAGAACCTGCTTTCTGTGGGTAAGGACACTTCCTCTGTTCACTCTACATCTGCTCTTGGAGGGAATATCTAAATTCATGAATGTGCTGGTTTTGGAGTATTTATCAGTGACTAGAAAGGCAAAAGTGCCAAAACAACGACCTCCTACTGCCTGGTTTTCTTGTAAAAGTTCAGTACATTGTGTGACTAGAACAAGGAGGTTTCATGGTGGCTCCTGAAGCTGTCTCTTGCCAATTCTAGGTAGCTGGAGGTCCCAGATGAGATCAGTGTGTAAGTGTCTCTGTTTGGGAAGTCATTTTACATGATGTAGTCCAGTCTATCCCTGGACCAAAATGTTGTCTGCCAAATCTCTGAAAGCTGCTGAGGCCTCTTTTTGCTGCAACCCTTCCTCTTTGGATGGACCAAGTATTTAGAATATTTGTCTTTGTGAGAAGCCTCAGTTTGTGGCTCCAGGTATGTGTGGTATGGCACGTTTTTCCTTCTTCCTTTACATTGTTCCAAATTCTAGCCCAGGTGATGGGAAAGGAAGGAAGGGAATAAGTATTTCTATTCAACTGCTGTTCACCAGCTCTTGTGCTAATTGCTTTCTTTACAATATTATGTCATTAGGTGATAGTATTATCCCCATTTGATATTCGAAAAAAACTGAAGCAAACTGAGTTGTTTGAGAGCACACAGCTAGTAACACCCTGAGTCTGGATTTAAACCCTGGCATTCTTGGCTCCTGGACCCAAGCTCTCTCCTTTGCACTGCCAGCTGCCTCTAATTTCTAGATCATGGAATCTATGCAATGAGTCCCTCATCCTATGAAGAAGGTGCACCATGACCAAGTTTTCTTTTTATCCCAATTTGGCTCCGTGGTCTTCTCCCCATCTCTCCCTCCCCAGGGTTCCCAAACTAAAAGCTATGGAAATCTTGCTTCAGGACTTCTGGGAACCATCCTGTAGTCCTTGATTGGAAGCCCCTGTCAGTGACAGGAATAAGAGACTGGCCCAGCATCAGAATTTGGAGTAACTGAGGTACATTGAGTTCCCCAGCTGGAGAATCTAACTAGAACAGGGAAAGTTTCCCTGTAGAATCCCAAGGTGTTCATAGGTGAGGCAGTGAGGAGCATGGTAGATGAAAGAACCAAAGCAGGTTTAACAGGGTCTGATTTTCAGTGATGTTTCTGTGATCCTATAAAAAGTCATTGTTTCGAATTAAGGTACAGGAACTCCTGAAATTGCCAAAGGGCTTAGGCTTTCCATTTTGGCCTCTTTCTTAGACCATATTCAAGTCAGTGAGAATTAATTAAGTCCCTATTCTGTCCCAGATCTTCTGATAACCACCAGGGATTTAAAGTGATACAGGGAACATACCCTGCTCTCCTGGAGCTCACAGACAACATGCCAACAACATTGTTGAAACCTGTTTTGGTCTGGACAAATTGGAGCTCATTGAGGGAGGGAAGGCCCTCAGACTACAGAGGACTAGAATGACATAGTGTGAAAGGTGGGCTCTAGCTGGAGCCTCAGGTAAGCCAGCACATGCATTTTAGGCATGGATATGGCACAGAATGCCCACAGAGTTGGGAGGTCGAGTGTCCTGTCCACAGGATAGAAGGGAGGCCTGTACCACTGAAGTAGAGCCTTTTTAGTGGGCTAATAGGAAGAAAGACAATTAGAAGAGGAGGAGGAGGGCAGATGATGAAGTGCTTCATGACCAGCAGCCCTATAGAGGATTTACATATGATCCTTTTGCCAGGGAGTCAGTCATGTGGTTGTTGAGTCACTTCTTGTTCTTCGTAATCCCCTCTGGGTTTTTTTGGCAAAGATGTTGGAGGGGTTGTTCCATTTCCTTTTCTGCATCATTTCATTCATGAGGAAACTGAGACCAACCAGCCTAAGTGACTTACTGAGGATCACAGACGTCTGAGGCTGGATTTGAACTCAAGCCTTCCTGACCATTACTCTATCCTTTCTACATCCTAGCTGCCCAAAGGGAGTCAGTCAGTGAGGTATCCAAGGATAGCCTTGCTTCGGTCAGATTATGTAGCCACAATGTGCTGTGGACCCAGAGAGCCTGGCATTATAATTTTTCCTCTCTACATCCAGCAACATCTTGGCAATAGCACAAGTTGCTGCCTTAGTTAGAATTAATCCAAGAGTAGGCTTTATATAAATCAAGATCTTGGGCCCCTCCCCTGATCTCTGAGGCTTCATCTTGTGCCTGTTGTTGGAGAATCATTGATTGGATTCTTTTGAGGTGACAGATACTCTTGTTTTGAGTAGATGGCAGATAAAAACTCCAAGGTTTTCCATAGCATGTGATGCTTCCTGACCTAGAAGGAAGTCTCTGATTTTCACTCTTGGTCTGGTCAGGTCTGAGCAGGATTTGAACCTGACATAGATAAGTCAACATAGGCATTATCCTGCATGAGCCAGAAACTGAAGTGGAACCAGAACATGCATTTGTCAACTGGCAGATTAGAATACTGGGATTGT
The DNA here is from genome assembly GCA_028646575.1 of Pseudocheirus occidentalis. Lineage (NCBI taxonomy): Eukaryota > Metazoa > Chordata > Mammalia > Diprotodontia > Pseudocheiridae > Pseudocheirus > Pseudocheirus occidentalis. The sequence continues at coordinate 1,211 of JAQQSW010014373.1, read as the reverse complement.
GGTAAAGGCTCAGGACTGGTGTCTGCCCTGGGCCCAGTTAGTCACTCATTATGCGTGGATGAAGCAACTGCAGCTTTCTAGGCACTCAGCTCAGCTTTTGGAAGGAAAAAGTCAATCCCTGCTGTTAAGGAGCTTCCAATCTGGCATGCCACCATGGAGATGGTTTGAGAAGAAGCAACAGATTGGGAACATTGGCCTTAGCTGATTCACAGAAAAGAGGGTGTTTGGAAATAGAAAGGAATCTAGTTCAATAGGATATATGCTAACTGAAGAATGAGGCTAAAATGGTTTAAGAAACCAGGGAGAGGACAGTTAGGGAGGAAAAAGTCAAAATTAAAATAAGAAGGATAAGAACACAGACACACTTCAGAGATATTGTAGGTTTCTTTCCAGAGCACTCAACTAAATTAAGAGAGTAAAAAAGCAAATCACATGAATTGTTTTTTTTGTTTCCTAGTGCATATAAAGGTTCTGTTGACACCACTCTGTTGTCTATTTTGTGTACAATTCTATTGTGTGTGTCAATGTACATGCCTTAATTAAAAAATTCTTTATTGCTATAAAAATCTAACCATCATGTGAGCCTTTCTGGAGCCATAATCTGTTTGTGGAAGCTTGTGTATCAGGGAAGAGCAAGACCTAAAGGGAAGAAGGGAAGAAGTCAACATGCTGTAATAATATAAATTTTCTTAATAGCAAAAGAAAGTTTGATAGAGAAAGGCCCTCTAGTATTATGGATAAAGCATGCCCACTTGCAGAGTTGTAATTATAGTCTCAGCTGCTCAGATGTTGTTCAGGTCATGCAGTCATTCTGAGCTCATGTCCTGGCTTGGGAATATGATGAGAATGCTGCTCCAGCTGTTGTCACTGGTGTTTGCTAGGATCCAGGGTGATTTTCTCTGGAGGTCTTGATGAATCAAGTTATCTTGCAGGTATAAACTAATGGCATTTTAAAATGATTGATTCTATCCTTTGAAATTTGGATAATTTTCTCTTAACCTGGAGAAGTAGGATGTAGATCTGTTAGTTTACTTTATCCCAAAGGAGTAAAGGGATTATATTTCTATATATGTGTGTGTGTACATGATTCTCTTTATATATTTTTTATTATTTGTTTTTGGCAGAAGGAGAGGTTAGACCTGAAATGCAAGAGACTGCTGAAAAGCCAACCATTTCTGTGAATGAAAATCATGAGGAAACTTTCATGAGTC
>JAQQSW010014372.1:0-12120 GCA_028646575.1 Pseudocheirus occidentalis | reverse complement strand
CCTCAGCCTGTTCCCGGGCCCGTTTCTCCCCCTCCACCTCCCGCTGGAGACGCTCGGCCCTCTCCTCGGCGTCATCGGCCTGCTGCTGCAGAACCTGAATCTTGCGCTTCACCGCCTCGATGGTGGTGATACCAGCCATAGTACCCGCCCCGTTCCGGCTCCGGCTCCGGCTCCGGCTCCCGCTCCCGCTCCGGCTGCTGCCTCCTCCGCTCGGTACTGCTGCTGCTTCTCCCTCCTGGATCTATTTTCAAGGTCGATTGTTTTTTGTTTTTTTTCCAATGAATGATTTCACATTTTCTTCTATTTTTCATTGTTTGGGTTTTTTCAACTATTTCTTGGTATCTCAGAGTCATGGGATTCCACTTGCTCAAACCTCATTTTAAAGGAATTGTTGTTTTCAGTAAGGCTTTGAACCTTTTTTTTTTTCAGTTTGGCCAATTCTACTTTTCATGCAGTCCCTTTCTTCAGTGAATTTTTGCACCTCTCTTCACATTTGGCCAATTCTGGTTTTCAAGGCATTCTTTTCTTCACTGGATTTTTCAGTCTCTTTTACCATTAGACTTATTCAATTTTAAGGTGTTATTTTCTCCAATTTTTTATTCTGCTTTACCAAGTCGATGACTCTTTTTTTTCATATTTTTATCACCCCCATTTCTCTTTCCAGTCTCTATTTTTCTTACTTGTCTTTAAAATCCTTTATGAGCTCTTCTATAATCTGAAACCAATTCATATTTTAATTTGAGGCTTTGGCTGTAGCAATTTGACTTTGTTGTCCTTCCCCTGAATTTGAATTCTCCCTGTCACCATAATAACTTTATAAGATTAGGATTCGCTTTTCTTGCTGTTTGCTCATTTTTCCAGCCTATTTCTTGTCTTTTAACTATGCTAAAATGGGACTCTGCTTCTGGAGTGGAGGGGCACTGGCCCAATCTTCAAATTTTTTTGTGCAGCTGTTTCAGAGATAACTCTAGAAACCTATAAGCTTTTATTTCTTCCAAGGTGATATGATCTAGGGAAAGGTATGTTTATTTTTCATTTGGCCTGTGCTTTGGTCTGTGGGTGACCACAAATGCTCTTCTTCCCTGGAACTCTGACTTAGGTCCTTGCTCTTCTGTGGCTGCAAGCTCTGTTGTACTAGTGCTCTTTCTTGCCACAGTACTGCCACCAGGGACCATGTGACTCATATCCAAATAGGGGTAATGCAACAAAGTCCTGCCTCCAGTGCCAGCAATAGAACCCCCTATGGCTTCATTCTTACCCACTGTCTACCTGTGGGCTGAGAGACCCTGAAACCACCACTCCTGCCACTGATTCACTCACCACCAAGGCCTGCTGCTGATTTGTTGGGGCATGCTACATCCTGCCCCAGACCTCAATATGCATTCTTGATAGTTTCTCCATCACTTTCTTAAGTCCAGACAATTCTCAAAACTATAAATCAAGCTCTCATTTATACCATTCACTGCTTTCCAAGCTATAAAAACTCCCAATGAAAAGGCAACATTCATCTCTCATGAGGCAGCCCTAGTCAGTCTTTCATTACCATTCTGGGTAGACCTACTGAAAAAGGGAATAGGGGTGGCAGGGAGGGTGAGGTCAGGAAACAACTTGTGTAGAGGTTCCCAAACATTTAAGCTGAGCATTTCAGGAAACCAGAGATTCCAAGAAACAGAGGTAAGGAGAGAGCCCATTCTAGACATGAAGGACAGCCAAGGCCAAAGTATGGGAGGGGACATCACCTATCATGTTGGAGGAAGGAAGAGGAAGAAGGTCAAATGGGTCTGACCCTCAGTTATGTCAAAGGGAATAATGTATAACAAGCTTGGAAAGGCAGGTTGGAACTAGGCTTTGAAGGATTTTCAATGTCAAACATAGGAGAGGATACTGACATCTGTCTGTAAAATGTCTCTTAGAGCACCGCCTGGGGCACGAAGATGTGCAGTAACAATGATGAAAATAATGATCTGATTGCAACAATTGCAAACCTTAAAGTGATACCAAATGCTGGCTAACACTTTATAAATATCAAGTTATTTACTCCTCACAACAACCCTGGCAGGCAGGTGTTAATTACTATTATATTCATTTTACAGATGAGGAAACTAAGGCAGGCAGACATAAAGTGACTTGCCCACAGAAACATTGCCAACGTGTCTGAGATTGTATTTGAAATCCAATCTTCCTAACTTCAGACCCAGTGCTCTACACCACCTATGTCTAGACTCCAAGTTAAGTGACCTGCCCAAGGTCACTCAACTAGTCTGTGACAAAGGCGAGTGAGACTGGAGCCCAGATTTCCTCAAAGCCTAGCCCATACCTTCAATATTTGTCCATGCAGTCCTTAGACTCCTTCAGTGTAGTTTGGGTACAGTGTACTTCTCTATGTAAATATTAGTATCAAAAACCAAATGCTGATCCACTCAACTTGGAAGTCTTAAGACTGCAGGTTTGAAGTTTGATGGAATCTTAACTTCAATATAATATTATTCTTTTGTCACTGTTTCAAAGGTGGGAGGGGGTGGGGATCCTCTCAACAAAGAGTAGAATATGAAGGGCCATGAAGTACCTCTTCTTATCAGATATGATGGCTTTAACTTTGGTTTATTTCCCATTTCCCATATGAAATGTGTAGCCACTTAATATGGCCACTATTGCTGTAGGAACTGGAAAAATAAGACTCTGGAAGCCTGAGGTCCAGAGAAAAATATCTTGGCCATTTAGAAAAGGGAGAATAAAAAAGACTCCAACGCATTGCTGCTTATAACCTAGTTTGGAGGCAGAGGTGTCTCAAAGCAATGTCAGAGCATTGCGAACAGCTCCTGGCACAGTAGGCCTGTGGGGCCTATTCTGCTTTCTCCAGAGAAGACTCAGCAGAGGTTTTAGATGCAATGGAGCCCAAAGATGAAAGCCTCATAGAGAGCCAGGACTGCCTGGCCTGACCAGGCCTTGTGCCAGGGGATGACCCGATAAAGCCTCCATCTGAACAATGGCGCCTGCCCATATTGGCAAGCCTCAAGAGGCAGAGCAGCAGAGTGCCACATATGCAGATATACACATACATGGCCATCTAGCTAGTAACGCTGCTATTCAAAACTCCACTGGCATGACTTCTAATGTAACTGAGAAGATGTTGAAATTTGTACTGCCTCTCACCCAATAATGGTCCCCAGAGCCAAAGTGGGGAGGATACTCTGTCCTCAGAGGCGTTATTGATGGTTTTCACACTGATATGCTTGGAAACCAGCCAGACATGGTTGTATGGTGGCTGGGAAGCCAAGGTCTGCTTTTCACTCATGGTCTTGCTACCTGCTGACTGTATGGCACCAGCAAATCAGTTCATTTAGCTCTGGGTCCCAGGGGCCTGATCTAATTGGAGGAAGGCAACAAGAAATGAAGTAGGATAGTTTGTGAGACCTGAACTCATCTTCTTGAGGTCAAGGCCAGCCTCAGACACTTACTAGCTATGTGACCCTGGGCAAGTCACTTAACCCATTTGCCTCAGTTTCCTCATTTGTAAAAAGAGCTAGAGAAGGAAAAGGCAAACCACTTCAGTATCATTGCCAAGAAAACCCCAAAAGGGATCAAGAAGAGTCAGACATGATTGAAAAATAGCAGAACAACAAAATAAAAAACAAGGATTTATTAAGCACCTACTGCCTTCCAGGCACTATTGTTAAGTGTGTTACAAATACTATCTCATCAGATCCTCACAAAAGCCCTGAGAGGATCTGCTGTTATTATCTATACTTTACAGCTGAGCCAGACAGGGGCACAGTGTCCTGCCACATGTCAAACAGCCAGGAGGCACTGGAGGGAGCATTTAGCAGAAGGTCTTCCTCATGCCAGGGTTTGAATGGACAGCTCCTAGGATATTGTGACCTGGGAAGTCTACGATGCCCAGACAATCCCTTGTGTGGTACGCTGGCTGGCACACACATATATATGAATACACCCACAGACACACACCCACACACCCACATCATATATATATATATATATATATATATTGATATATGGATGTGTGTATACATATATGGGTGTGTATTTATGTGTGTATATATATATATATGTGTATGTATATGGATGCATACACACACATATAGATACACACACATACATATATATATATAGTAAAAATATGCACACTGAAAGGGCACCTCTACCTCCCATTTTGGGAAGTAGCTTCACAATGCCTTTACATGAATGTCATACCTCCTCTTTGGACAGGACACTCTCTGACCATGCCATTATATAGTTCTATCATGCTAATCCAGGATCTTTGCATGTGCCTTGGCCCTCCCCTACTGCAGGTGAAGCCCACCCACACCTCACCTCAGAAGCTCTTTTCCATGCCCACCTACAAGTCCTGCATGGATGATGTACTCAGTGTGGTCAAGAGTTACCTTTAGGTACTTTAAAACTCAGTGTGTGTGAGTGTGTGTGTGTGTGTGTGTGTCTATGCACACAGGTGCTACCTCCAGGTGGTCTAATAAAGTTTTCCATCTCATGGCAAACTTTGATCTGAAAATCACTACTCTAAGGTATCCTAACAAATGACCAAGTCAAATCCCTCCCTTTGCCAAATATTGATGCCATAATTACTTGAAAGGAATGAACATATGACCAGGGGGTCTCCTTTTGAAAAGAAAGCATTTATTAAGTGTTTAATATATGCCAGACCCTGAGCTAAACATTTGGAATACAATACTAACAAAAATGACAGTCACTGCTCTCCAAGAGCTTACATTCTGAGAGGGGGAAGAAAGCTGAGAAGCTATGGGGGTGGGGACTGAAAAAGTAATCTATGAAAGTGGGAGCTGAGGCATGTCAGCAGTGAGAATGGTGAGTTTCTCAAACGCAGGTGCTAAAGAGGAACTTGTTGATTCTTGAAATACCAAGATCAGTCAAAACCTAGATGCCATGTTTCAAGAAGTTGTAAAAGAAAATTTCCCAGACCAATTAGAAGCAGAGCGGGAAAAGAAACAAAGAGGATCTATCAACCACTGCCCTCAAGAAACAACCTAACCTCAGAGTCTGAGTGGACCTCATGGCCATCTGGTCTAGTAAACACAGAAAAGAAACGCAAAGTAACACATATATAACCTAGATCAAACCACTTACTGTCTTAGGGAAGGGGAGAGGAAGGAGGGAGGGGAAAATCTGGAACTCAAAAATGTTTCAAATAATTGTTAAAATGCACCCCTACATAAATTAGGGGGAAAACATTATTTTTTAAAAAAGAAAGAAACTCCCATTACAATACGTACAATGAGTGATCACTGCAGACCCTGGGACCCAGAAGAACAAACCGAACCACAGTTCCCAGAGAGCTGTAAGGTATCCATTTGGTCTTCAAATCATCAAATTCCCCAAGACCAAAAATCCCTATAAAACTTGGTATTACCTGTCCAATGTCATAAAACTGCCCAGACTGATCAGAACAGGAGGAAAAAAAGTATAAGTAAAAAGAATTTCTGTCACCTGCCAAAAGAAGCAACAAATTAAAAACAATCAGGAATGCCATAATCAAAATGCAGAGCTCCCAAGTCAAATTAAAAGATATCAAAGTTCTCAGGAATTGTAATCAGAATAATACAGTAATACTAGAAACACAAACTAGAGAAAAAATATAGAAACCCAATATACCAAAATGAAAGACAGAAAGAGACAGGGATGGAGGAAGGAGAGAGAGAGAGAGAGTGTGAGAAAGAGAGAGATAGCTTCTGATGTCACTGAAAGCTATACCAAGGTGGAGGTGGTTCACTGTAACTGTAACAGGAATTCATATTTAATGAGATAAGCATTACTTGTTAAGGAATGTTCATTAAAATAATTTTGGAGCTACTCTAAGGAGTGGGAAGAGTAGCATATGGACACATTCAAGGCTGTATGGATTCCCCTGAAATATTCAAAACTTTGGAGCATGCATCCATCATGTAGAGTGGATAGTCAATGGAATGCCTACAGAATAACATAGGCAAGAATTTATAGAATGACAAGGTGTGAAGGGTTTGGTAGCCACACTGCTAGAAGGAAGGCTCATGCTTCTATGATTGTGAAAAAGTCCACATTTAACATCTTGTTTGTGACAGAATCTTGGTATCCATGGTGTGGAAAACACTCAGCTTTCCCATTTTTTTAACCATCCTACCTTACCCTTTCCCACCATGACAAGAATAATGCAGACCTCCCAAAATATGTGCCATTAAATTATTCTTCAAAAATTACTCAGACTGAGTCAAAACCTTTTGTTCAGACATGAGTCAATAATACTGAGCAAAGCAGAAATCGTGTGGTACAGTAGGAAAAGGTGTTGGCCCTAGGCTCTCGTCCTGGGCTCAAGGCTGTGACTGGATAACTTTGGTCGAGTGCAATCCATTCTCAAAGCCTCTGAGAGGCATCAAACTCAATGGTCCGTAAGGTTGCTTCTAGAAACCATGTAACCATAGTTTGTCATAAATGAGGTAGCTGCCTAGGACCAAGAAAGACTCAGTATGATGCTGTAATAAATCTGCCATCTTGGGAATGGCATCAGGAAGTCAGGACAAACTGAACTGGGCCATGGAAGCCAAATGAAGGAGATTTTACATTAGGACAGAATAACAGCATTTATAAAATGTATCAAGGTTGCAAAGTGTTTTACACATATAGTTTCTTTTATCTCTACAATAACCTGGTTCTCTTATCCCCATTTGATAGTTGTGTAAACTGAGGCCAATAGCAGTGAAGTGATTTGTCCAGGATTATCTAGCTAGCAAGTGTCTGAGGCAGGAGTTAAGTTAGACTCCCTAACTCAAAGTCTAGAGCTGAATGGACTGCAGTACACCCCTAACAGTCTATAAGGAAAGGTTGCGGAGGAAGCTGGCCCATATCCAGACTTGATTATTTTACATGGGTGTGGGCTCCCAGAAGCAAATTTATAAAGGCAAAATCCCTTTAACACAGAAGTCCTTTTTCCATTGAAGTCAGACTTCTGACTAGCCAAGGAATGAGAGCCCCAAACTAGCTACTGCCCCCATCTTCAAGGGTCATACTTCTCATGATGGTAAGAAGGGGAATGGTTCCTTTGCTGGGGTTGGAGAGATAGGCTAGAGAAACTTAAGACAGGAGCTAGAACTTAGTACTTCTTCATTATTCCGATTTAAATATGATATGGTAATGAATACCCCTTTAAAAAGTGAAGACCTCTACAGTAATTGTTCCACCACGTCTTTATTTGTGGCCCTGCTGAGCCATTTAGAGCCTTTCAGCACCTGGACAAAAATGTATCATCAGAAAAACAAAATGTAATTTCATTCATTGGTGGAAAAACAGAGAAGCTCATGGAAGGGGTTCATTTCCTTCACACTCAGCATCTGTCCAGCTAATTAAAGGTCAGTGACTCACCATTTATTTTTTCAAAAGGCCTTTTTTTTTTTTACAAACAAGCATTTTGCAGAAACAAAGAAAAAGAAAAACATGCCCATCATACATAATTATAGAGAAGAGCCTCACTTGGCTAACAAGCAGGAGGATGACTGGGCTAGAGGCAGTCTGCTTCTGTGGTCACTAGCTGTGAGACCTCAGGTAAGTTATTTCCCTTCTGACTCCTGGTACAGTTCTTTCTTCATACCTTTCCTTGGAGGGATCAGCTGTGTTGGAGAAGCATTATTATTAACCCAATTTTTCAAAGGGGGAAACTGAGACTGACTTCTCAGGTAATACAACTGATGAATAGCAGAGACATAACCCAGACAGAGTTCTCCTGGCACTCCTAAGTCAGTGCAGATGGCATGAAACTATATCATAGTGACAATGACAGTGAGTTCGATTCAAGGTAACCACCCAGGTGGCTTCCAAAGCTCAGGAGGGCACCACCAGGGTGTGGCAATTTGTCCAGAGGTGCTCCTGGTCCTAGAGTTCTGATCATTTGTAGGTTGGTAAGATGGCACAGGTCCAAGAGTTTTGAGAGCATGGGAGGCATTTGGTAAAACCCTGATGAGTCAATGAATAGATGGTACCAATAGACAGAGAAGTCTGGATTTCAACCAGCACAAATATTGCTGAACTTGGAGAGTCTCATTGTAGAGAAATCATAGTCTAGGCTAGGCTTTATTTAGCCTAGAAATGCCATGCTGGAAGGAACAGACCATGCAGCCTCTTCTGTCAAACTCTGAGCGATTTTGCAGGAGGTGCTATGAATGACCTCCATGAGCCTAGAACCACATCTTTTAGAAGCCAAGAGCCTGACATCTGTGACTCTGGGACTCCAGTTTTCTCAGGAGATGTTAGCTGACAGGTTGAAGATGTTCAAACTCCATTTCCTAAGCATGGGACCAGAAGCAGGGCATTGAGAGCACCTCTCTGATTTCCAGCCTGGCCCTCTGTCCCCAGGGATAATGAAATGTATCATAATTACCACCCTCCCAGGGTCATTGGGAGGCAAATGAGCTTTGTTGACATTAAAGTGCTCTAGAAAAGGGTGCAGCTGTGATCACTCTAGCACCCATCAGATTCTGGGCTGACCCAGTATTTCCAGCCTGTCCAGCTCCCAGGTCTGCGGAATTCAATATGTTTCCTAAGCACTGTGAAACTGAGCCAAGAGAACCCAGTCTGGGCCATTGTGCCCACAACATCCAACCATGAGAGGCTTGTTTAGAGGGTTATATGTGGTGCCCCAATCCCAGTTACTTGAGCTATGCCATCTTTGCTGCACATTCTTCCACCTGACGGAATGGTCATCCAGGATGTATCTGACCGGCCTAGCTAGGATTTTAACAGGGAAGGTCAGGGTATACTTACAGAAGTGTTACAGTTTTAGAAATGTATTTATAACATCTACATTTCCCACCCTCACTCCGCTTCCTAGTCCCTTCCAGAGAGCAATCCCTGCAGTGCAAGAATTTAAAAGAAAAAATGAGTTTCCTCCAAAATGAGCATACTGGGAAAGTCTGCCATTACATGTAGTGTTCAAAACCTACACTCCTCCATCTCTGAGAAGAACTGGGGAGCAAGTAAGTCATTCCATCTCTTCTTTGGACCCAATATTGCTCATTAGAATTGTGAAGCATTCAGTTTTTATCTGAGTTCTACTTTGGCAAAGCTAGACTCTCCATATTCTTTGGGTAGAGTTTTTCTTCACCTGTTTTTCTGAAGATGCTAATGGTTTAAAATTACTTCTACTTGATGCTTAATAGCCATGTGACCTAAGGCAAGTCACTTAACCCCAATTGCTTTGCTTTCCCCCTCCAAAAAAAACCACCAAGATTACTTCTACTTATTTCTCTACTTTGATTTCATATTGTCCTTCAAAGGATTGTCTTCTCATGAAGGGTTCACTGAACTTGGAGTAAGGACAGAACTACTAGCAAATGCTACTCATACATCTGTGCACTGTATGCTCCTGGGCAATCCTCTGCTCTTCTCTGATCCTGTCTCCCCATCTGGCTCATGCCATGATCCTGATGAGACCAGAGTTCATAGCTTTTAGGGGAACTCAGACACTCCCTTGAGAGAAGCTATTACATTATTTACTTTGCAAAACTGCCAGCATTATGGGAATGGTAGCACCCCTGTCACCACTGTCCTCAGCATCACCTTGAACTCAGAGATTCTTTAAAGTGTTTTCCCAAGGAGACCTCAGTATGGTGCAAAGCTTTCATCTCTGTGAATTTTTACAGCCTGGGAGTTTATGTTATAGGTTGAATTGAAATTATTTGGGGGAATTAATAAATGCGCTGCCATGGCCAGCACAGCCCATTTACTCTTTTATCTATGAACTAATGGACTTTGATTGGACATTTGATTAAGGCTGCTGAATACTGCCAATTAATTCTCCATCTTACCTTTCAATGGTTATCCTATAAGCAGTAAAATGATTCTTCTGTAATTCAGTATTATTATCTCTATTTCCTCTGCCTGCCCCTTTGCAGTAAAAATGAGGGCCAAGGGTGCTTTGGAAAGTTCTGGAAATGGGAAAGAGGTGGCCACGTTCCCCAAGCAGCTGTTTCCTAGTGACAGCAGGGGCAGACAGGCAGCCGCTGAAAGTCTGGGCCATTCGGCCCCATTCTTTCATTTCCAATTACTCAGGGCTGCAGTACTGGAAAGAATACATTATATTAAAGATGATCACACAGGAAAACCTTGCCATTGAATCTGATTGTTGGTTTCGAGATTGGTTGGGGAGGGGACAATGCCCCCTAGGATGGGAGCACTTCTGAAAGAGAAAGAAACCAAAAGGTCCCTCAAGGGGAGGGACATGGCCAGGTTTACACATGTAGTAAGGTAAAGTGGCAGGATTTAAACTCAGGCCTTCTGACTCCAAACCCAATGTTCTTTCCACTATAATATGCTCCCCTAATACCAAGAAATGTTTATTAATTTGTTTCAATGATCAATTAATCGTTTGAAATGAAGCTGGGAGTAGCCACACTGCACAGAGTGCAGGGTCTGGAGTCAGGAAGATTCAACTTCAAATTGAGCCTCAAACACCTACTGGCTGAGTGATCCTGGCCAAATTACTGAACCTCTCTCAGCTCCCTTTCTTCATCTTTAAATTGGGGGTGAAGCCTCTAGCTCCCAGGGAGGTTGTAAAAATGAAAGGAGATCATAATTGTAAAGCAAACCTTAAAGGGCTATATAAGTGCTAGCCATGGTGGAGCCAAGATGGCAGCGTAGAAGCAGCAAAGTTCCGCAGCTCCCACACAGCCACCCTGAATACCCATAAAATATGACTCTAAACAAATTCTAAGGCTCTCAAACTCACAAAAATACAGAAAACACATCTCTTGCTGAAGACAGCTTGGAAGGAGGGGCTCATCCTGGCCCAGCCCGAAACCTAAACTGAGGCCATTCCCCAGGGCATTTGGGAGGAGCAGAGCCTCCCAAGCCACAGCCCAAGCCGCAGCCCAAGCCTCAGCCCAAGACACAGCCCAAGCCACAGTCCAAGCCACAGCCCAAGCCACAGGGTGAGTCTACTTCAGAGAAGACCTACAGCACCTGAAGCAATCTTCACAGCTACCAAGCCAGGATTAGTGAAGGTCAGTGAAAGTGAAATGTTCAAGCTGAATTTGGGGGAGGAAAAGCAGTCCGGCCAATCTGCCCCCAGAGCAAGGAAGCAGTGGAGGAAGGGCAGGAACTGCTGTAACTGGAAGCTGCCCCCACTGGGCTGCTTCAGAGCCCCTGGCCCGTGGACCCCACACTGGGGCTAAGTCAATTGATCAGGGCCAAGTACTCTTCTATTGAGCAGCCTGGATCCAGATTGTGGTCTTGGGTGGTGGTCCTGGGGTGTGCTTCCAGCAAGCAAAAGCTAGGGGGACTTGCAACACTCCCCTAATGGCTCCAGGAGCTGGGGAAACACCAGCAATTTGGAACAGAGCTTTCCCCCCTGGAAGCAGAGTTCCACAAAGCTAAAAAAAAGAAACCAATTAAACGACTTGCCAACATGAGGAAAAGGAAGCAAAATAAAATAAAACTCTAGAATCCTTTATTTGTGGACAAAAAGGATCAAAGCATGGCATGGGAGGAAGACAACAGAGTCAGAACTCCCACACCAAATGCTTCCAAGACACTTGAAGAATGCCTAGAAGCTATACATCAACTAAAAAAGGACGTTGAAAACCAAATAAGAGAAGTGGAGGAAAAATTGGGGAGAGAAATGAGAATGATATGAGAAAATCATGAAAAGAGAATCAACAACCTGACTGAAAAAAAACAACATTAAAAAATAGATTAACTCAAATGGCAAACGAGGCCCAGAAAGCCAATGAGGAAAAGGATGCCTTAAAAAGTCGAATTTCCCAGATGGAAAAAGAATCTCAAAAGCATTCTGAAGAGAATAATTGCTTCAGAATTAGAGTGGAGCAAGTGGAAGCTAATGATTTTATGAGAAATCAAGACACTATTAAACAGTTAAAAAGAAATGAAAAAATAGAAAGCAATGTGAAATATCTCCTTGAAAAAAACACTGACCTGGAAAATAGATCCAGGAGAGACAATTTGAAAATTATTGGTCTACCTGAAACCCATGACCAGAAAAAGAACTTGGAAAGCATCCTTCAAGATATCCTCAAAGAAAATTGCCCTGATGTCTTAGAATCAGAGGGCAAAATAGAACTTGAAAGAATTCATTTATCACCTCTT
>JAQQSW010014371.1:0-12120 GCA_028646575.1 Pseudocheirus occidentalis | reverse complement strand
CTTGCTGAAAGTGCACCCCAGGACCACCACCCAAGACCACGATCTGGATCAAGGCCACTCAACACAAGAGCACTTAGCCCCGATCAGGCAGCCTGGTGGGGGCCACTGCTGCTGGTTCCAGTAGTTCCCCTCCCCCACTGCTCCCTTGCCCCAGGGGTAGAATGGCCGAATTGCTTTACCCCCCCAATTAAGTTTCAAAGTTTCAGCTTTCACTAACTGTCTCTGACCGAAGCTCCCCTCAGGCCGGTGCTTTAGATTTTCTTTGAAGTAGACTCACACTGTGGCTCGGAAGGCTCCACTGCTTCTCGTGGCCGCCCTGGGGCCTTGTCTGGCAGTTTTGGGGCTGCCTGGGTCTCTGCTCCGCTGCTGTGCGAGCTGCGCCTCTCCCTTCTGCTCCTCACACCTTGGCAGATGTGAGGGTGCTGGGGGCTGTACAACCACTGCAGGCTGGCTGCGGGGCTCAGCTCAGCTCAGCTCCTTCCCCCGTCCCAGGCCTGGCTTCCGGCTGTTCCAGCCTCCGCTCCGGCGGCCACACTGAGCCCCTGCTGCCGAGCTGCCTTCAGCGAGAGTGGTGTTCTCTGGATTTTTGTGAGTCTGAGAGTCCTAGACTTTCCTAGACTTTGTCTGGGCTCGTATTTTATGGGTGTTTAGGGTGGCGGTGTGGGAGCTGCGGGACCTTGCTGCTTCTACGCCGCCATCTTGGCTCTGCTCCCCGCCCCCCACAATTACTTTTCTTAATCAAGTGAGTCTCTGACTCTGCCAGGGACTAATACTGTCTTCCAAAATTATAGTACAATCATCAAAAGTCATTGGTACTAAGAAAAAGAGCAGTGGATCAGTGGAATAGGTAACTACATAAGACACAGTAGTCAATGACTATTGTAATCCACTATTTGATAAAACCAAAGCCTTCGGCTTCTGAGATAAGAACTCATTATTTAATAAAAATTATTGGGAAAACTGGAAAACAGTATGGCAGAAACTAGGAATAGACCAACATCTAACACTATACCAGGATATGGTCAAAATGGGTACAATGATTTAGACATAAAGGGTGAGTCTAAGCAAATTAGGAGAGTAAGGAATAGAATACCTGTCAGATCTATGGAGAAGGGAAGAATTTATGACCAAACAAGAGAGAGCGAATATTATGACATGCAAAATGGATAATTTTGATTACAATGAATCAAAAAGTTTTTGCACAAAGCCAATGCAACCAAGATTAAAAGGGGAGCAGAAAGCTGGGAAATAATTTCTACTGCCAGTGTCTCTGATAAATGCCTCATTTCTTTTTTCTTTTTTTTTGTGGGGGGGAGGAAGAAAGTCAGAGCAATTGGGGTTGTGTCTTGCCCAAGGTCACACAGTTAGTAAGTGTTGAGTGTCTGGGGCTGGATTTGAATTCAGGTCCTCCTGACTCTAGGGCTGGTGCTCTATTCACTGTACCACCTAGCTGCCCCTAAAGGCCTCATTGCTAAAATATATAGAGAACTGAGTCAAATTTATGAGAATACAAATCATTCCCCAATTGACAATTTGTCAAGTATAAGAACAAATGAAGAAATTAAAGCTATCTATAGTCATATGAAAAAATGCTCTAAATCACCATAGATTAGAGAAATGCAAATTAAAACAACTCTGAGTTACCACATCACACCTAGCAGTTTGGCTAACATGACAAAACAGGAAAATGATAAATGTTGGAGAAGCTGTGAGAAAACTGGAATACTAATGCATGTGGAGTTGTGAACTGATCCAACTATGCTGGAGAACAATTTGGAACTATGCCCAAAGGGCTATAAAAATATGCATACCCTTTGACCCAGCTGCACCACTTCTAGGGCTATATCCCAAAGAGATCATACAAATGAGAAAAAGATCCACATGTACAAAATATTTATAGCAGCTCTTTTTGTGGTGGCCAAGAATTGGAAATTGAGGGGATGCCTATCAATTGGTGAATGGCTAAACAAGCTTGGTATATGAATGTAATGGAATACTATTGTCCTATAAGAAATGATGAGCAGGTGGACTTTAGAAAAACTTGGAAAGACTTATATGAACTGATCCTGAGAGAGGGGAGCAGAACCAGGAGAACATTGTACACATTTAAGACACATTGTGGTATGACTAACTGATAAAGTTGGCGCTTCTCAGAAATGTAAAATTCTAAGACAACTTCAAAAGACTCATGATCTCATGATGGAAAATGCTATCCACATCCAAAGGAAGAAATATGGAGTCTGAATATAGATCAAAGCATACTATTTACTCTCTCTCTTTTTTGTTTTGTTTCTTCTTTTTAGGAGTTCATTCCATTGGTTCTAATTCTTCTTTGCAACATGATTAATGTGAAAATATGTTGTATGTGAATGTATATGTAGAGCTTGTATTGGATTAATGCCATCTTGGGGAGGCAGGGAAGGGGAGAAAATTTGGAACATAATAGCTTGTGGAACTGAGTGTTGTAAACTAAAAATAAATAACTAGATGGACAAATAAATAAATAAATAAAAACTATGGAGTCTGAATGCAAACCAAAGCATACTATTTTCTCTTTTTTTCTTCTTTCTCGTGGTTTTGCCCTTTGGTTCTAATTTTTAATTTGCAACATGACTAGTATGGAAATATGTTTTATATGATTGTACATGTATAGCATATATCAAATTACACATTGTCATAGGGAGGGGAGAGCAGAGGGAGGGGAAGAAAATTTAGAGCCAATAAAAATCTTAGAGAAGTGAATGTTGAAAACTAAAAGCAAACAAGTAAATAAAATTAAAAGAAAAAAAAGATGAAACTTTCTCCAAACAGTAAATAGCATGGGGTTGCTAAAGAGTCATTTGATGGAAATGCATCTCCCAGGACATATTGCCCTTCCTTGACTTATAACACTAGGATAGAAGCCTCTCCCTACAAAAGGATATATTTGAGATTGCTAGAGAGTCAAGCAAACTGCCCTCTCTGATGAGTCCCAGCTGCCCCAGACATCTGTATAGAATTATAGGGCCACTTTATCATTGTTATGTGTGCACACACAACAGCTCTCCCTCCCCCCACCCTCCCCCAAAAAAGAATTCTCTTGCTCCAGAACTAAACAGTCCATATCACTCACAGTACCTGTGAAGGGCAAAGACCAGGATGACAGTCCCTACTCATTGTGGTTCTGGCCAGAATTTCAGGACCTAGGATCATAGACACAGAGCTCACGGGTACTTTAGAAGACACCTAGCTCAACGCCCTTTCTGAACAAATGAAGAATTTGAGAGCCAGAGAAGTTAAGTGGGTTGTACAAGGTCTCAAAGGTAAATGGAAGAAGCTGCAAAAGGGAATGAAGTTCCTCTCAGTCCCCTATAACTTAAACTCTTGCACCAGCCAACCCCTGCCTCCCTTTGCTGCTGTCCCTGTGACCTTACAGGACCCACTGTGGCTGTGTCAGCCTCTTTCCAGGGAACCAAGACCTTCTATGTATGTAGGCCCCTTTTTCTTGATTTGATGTCTTTTTTCCAGTCTTTCTATAATCCCTATTAAAAGCCAAGTTCAAGAGTGTGTGAACTAGCTATGGACCCATGGAGTTCCAGAACAATGACCTGGAACAATAAGAACTTTAAACTTTGTCCAAAAGATCCAAAAGGAAGGAGGATTTCCTCTTGGGCCATGCCTAGGCACCCTTGCTACAGTAGTCATGCCAAAAGACATATTTTGGAATTTTTATTTAAAATCATACTTGCCTGACAACAGGTTTCTTCCAAGCCTGAACATTTCTTTCATCCTAGACCTGTAATCTCTTACTAATTTGTTCAACTGAGCACACTAACGCTTTCAAATATGTGCTTTTTTTCCAAAGGCCTGCTACATTCTCAACTACAATTTTTCAATGTGCCATGCAGCAGAAAAGCAAAATTTCTAACAGAACATGTCTTTTAGTTTTACTGTGGAAATAAATGAGAAAATAGAATTCTACATATGGAAATCAATTTTCAATAAACATTAAGTGCTTACTATATGCAAGACACTATCTTAGATATTCAGGATACAAAGAAAAAAACTCGATTGATAAGCTTGATTTCTAACTCTAGGGGGTGACTTTGGCAGAGTTACATTACCTCTATCCAATTTCAGAGGCTCTATCCATACAGTAAAGATACTCACCCCACCAGGGACAGTACAAGAGGGGGACTTTACATACCCTGAAGATACCATCACTGAATCCATTGGTTTTCCTTTGTTATGGGGAGGGCTCATGGTAGGGAAAGATATCCAGAAATGATTTGATACAAAAACTAAAAGCATCAATAAAACTTATTTTAAGTAAACAAATACATCTTCAATGCTCTATTGATGCACCCCAGAAAAGATTATTTGATTCCAGATTTGCTGTTCTTCAGTTGTTTCAGTCATAGCTGACTCTTCATGACTCTATTTGGAGTGTTCTTGGCAAAGATACTGGAGTGGTTTGTGATTTCCCTCTCCAGCTCATTTTATAGATGAGGAAGCTGAGACAAACAGGATTAAGTGACTTGCCCAGGGTCATATAACTACTGAGTGTCTAGGCCAGAAATCCAAGGTACCACATTTTAGAAACAACAGGGTTAGGCTGGAAAGCATCCAAAGGAGGGTAATTTTGATGACAAAAGGCCTCAAGGTTATATATCACATAAGACTCTAGCAATGCTTTACCTAGTGAAGACAAGATTTGGAAAGGGGAAAGTTAACACAATAGCTTCAAATATATGAAGAATATACATGTTCTGATTGGCCCCAGAGTTCAAAGTAAAAACAATGGTAGGAAGTTGCAAAGGCAAAGGCTTGATGTAAGGAATAGCTTCTTAACCATTAGAACTATCACCAAATAGAATGACCTGCCTCAGCAGCTAAGGATTCCCCTTCAGTAGAGGTCCTCAAGAAAATACTGAATGCCCGCTTGTCAGGTAAAGTAATAAAGGGGATTCTTTTTCATGGAAGGGTTAAGCTGAATAACCTCTGACACCTCTTCCAAAGAGATTCTGTGATTCTGTACCTCTGCCAAAGTTACCTCCTGGAGTTAGAAATCAAGTTTATCAATTGATTTTTTTTCTTTGTATCCTGAATACCTAATACCCCCAAGAGTGCCCAAAACAGAATAAAATGTGACTGGGATGTAATTAACAAAATAAATTTTAAAATACAGTACAGCAGAGACATGCTCTGTTTGGAATATATCCATGGGAAATATTTAAGAGGATAAATTAAAATATAATCGATGTATTAACATATGATTATCTTATTACCATTTAGTGAGCCCTGTTTCTATTCGAATTTGACACCACTGCTGTAAAGAATAAAAAGCTGTACATTGGCCATTGGCCAGATTCACCACTCTCCATCAATCAAAGTTTTCCACCATTGTGTCCTAGACCTCCTTCTCTTCTTTCTCCACCCTCTGATTAGATCACTTCATAAGCTAACATCAATTAAATTATCATCCCTATGTTAATGACTTACAGGCAAGGGTGTATTGGACCTAAAGTGGCTCAGGAGAGCTGATTGTTAAATTTTCATTGTGAGCATTTATATGTCAGAAATTGACAAATGCTACAAATCAAGGTTTGATTTATTGTTTAGTTGATTGTCCAGACTTAAGAGAAAGTAACAGGGCAGATTGAAGCAAACTACTTGCTCTCTCTCTTTTTCTCTCTTTCTTTCTCTGTCTGACTTTTGTTTTGTTTTGTTTTGTTTCGTTCCTTCTTTCTCATTGTTCATTTGATTGGTTATAATTCTTCTTTACAACTTGACTAATGTTTAATGTGAAGGTATTTGTAGAACTTATATTGGATTGCACATCGCTATGGTGGGGGGAGGGAGAAGGAGTGTGAAGGGTAGAAAATTTGGAACTCAAGGAATTGTGGAACTGAATGCTGTAACCTAAAAGTAAATAAATAATTTTTTTAAAGAAAGAAAGCAACAGAGGAAATATTAATTGCATTGATAAACCTTAAAGTATGTCACAGGAACAGTATTTTTCAGAGAGCCAGTTGTTAAACATTTATCAACATACTTTTGCTCCCAGGGCTATATACCTAGCCTTAGTTTCTCTCCCGAGCTCCAATTCCAAATTACCAAATACATTTAGGACATTTCTAACTGGATATCAGATGGATATCTCAAGCTCAACAGATCCAAGTTATAAGAATCATTATTTTTTATCCCAAACCCAGTCCTTTTCCTTATTTTTTGTTGAAGGTACTGTCACCATCCTTTCAACAGCCCAGGTTCACAAGTTCAGTATTATCCTGGACTCTTTGCTGCACAAGGCCAAATCAGGTGACAAATCTTACTGTTTTTATCTCTATAATTTGTCTTACATCTGACCTCTTTTCACTGCTCATACAGCCATTACCCTAGTTGAATTCCTCATCACCTCTCATGTAGTACAATAGCTTCCTCATTGATTTCTCTACCTCAAGCCTATCCCCTCCCCAGTCCATCCTCCATGTACCCACTAAAGTGATTCTCTTTAAGCATGGGTTTGATCATGTTTGTCATGCCCCTACTCAACAAATTCCAGGGGCTCCCTATAGAATAAAATACAGTCTCCTTTCTTTGGTATAAAGTCCTTCATAATCTGATCTTTTGTTCTGACCTCCAAGTCTAGAATGCACTTCCTCCTTACTTCTAGTTCCTAGAATCCTTCGTTACCTTCAAGACTTAGCTCAAGGACCACCTTCTACATAAAGCCCTTCCTGAATGTCCCCAGCTATTAGTACCCTCCTTCCCTTACAAAACTCCTTTGTATTTATTTGGTATCTACTATGTATATACCTATTTATAAACACACTGTCTTCCCTTGTGAAATGTAAGCTCTTTCCAACACTTCCCTTTTATGTCTGTATCTCCAGTGTTTAGCACACTGTCTAGTATAGAGTAGGCATCCAATAAATGTTTGTTGATTTATGACTGATTGCAGCAAGATGAGACCCAGAAGATTCTGCCCAAGGGTCTTCCCCTCAAAATTATTCTTCATACCTGGTGAATCTATGCCCCAAGTTTGGGTGGGGGTGAGGGGGTGGAAATCCAGTCACTGCAGAAATCAAGAGGCTTTACAGTAATTCAAGAAATCAGGATGGGGCGGCTAGGTGGTACAGTGAATAAATAGAGCAAGGCCCTGGAGTCAGGAGCACCTGAGTTCAAATTCAGCTTCAGACACTTGACACACTTACTAGCTGTGTGACCTTGGGCATGTAATTTAACGCCAATTGCCTTGCCTTCCCCTCCCTCCAAAAAGAAAAAAAAAGAAATCAGGATGGATGAGGAATGGTTCTATCTTCTGCTGCTCATATATACAAATGATCATCTTCCCTATCTTCCCCCCTCCTAATCACCCAAGTAAAGCTTTGGCATTATCCCTCTCCACTTCTACCATACCCTTTCAGTCAACATGTGCTTTTGTGATTGCTTTCCCCTTAAGAGGTGGCCTAGGTGTTCATTTTATCCTAATTTCTTATGTATTAAAATATATATGTATATATATGAAATATATATAAATAAAATATATAATATATATAAATAATATACATAAATAAAATATACACACAACATATTTCATCCTCCCATGGTGATTTGTTATAGGCCTTGCCCTGCCTACCCAATCAGTTGGCATCAGTGTCAAAGATAGGGTTGTTTTGTTTTGGTTTTTTCTAGTTTCTCTCCATCTTCTGATGAATGTTATATGAAATACTAGTTCATGAGGGCAAGAGATACTAGATTCCACATCTTTTCTTTCTTGTCTGAGATGAATTGAGTAAAAAACACTTGCTGCTGTCTCTACATTCAGAGTTAAGAACAACATATGTGATCATGCAGACTGGGAAATGTACAATACTTCCCAGAAGGTCTAGCTCCATTTCATAAATAACAGATCTGCAATGGCAAATTATAACACTGATTTTTTTCAAAGGAAGTCCCATGCAATTTGAGACTGATGTCAAGAAGGACCTCTAAGTCCTTTGGGATTCTCAGCAGAGGCAGAAGATGGGAATAAATGGGGCATCCTTTTAACTGCTCTGACCCATTGTGCCCAGTTATGTTTTCGTGGCATTTTGGTACCACGCCTTCCGCTCTTGGGCCATCGACCTTGCCTCCTTACCAATGAAACACTGAACTCTGCATCTTTGGTCCCCCAATTCTGATAGGCAACTTTCTGCCTTATTCTGCCAGGGTCCACCACTCACCTGTTGTTTCTCCATGCTGCCATGCTTACACACCACACACACACACACACACACACACACACACACAAACACACCTTTCCTTTTTTATTTATTCTTTTACATTTATTTACAATTTGTCTTTTCTTCTGCCTTCCACTCAATCAAACACAACAAAAACAAAATGAAATGAAAAACAAAACCCTCATCATAAACATGCATAATCCAGCAAAACAAATTTCCACATTAGCCACACCTAAAAATACATGTCTCCTATATTCTGTATTCATCAATTTCCCTGGCAAGAGGTGAATGGCATGCTTCATTTTTGGTCTTCCAAAGGTCAATCATTGCATTAATCAGAGTTCAAAAGTATTTTAAAGTTGTTTTTTTCTCTACAATGTTCTTTTCATTCTATAAATTGTCCTCCTAGTTCTGTTCACTTCAATCTGCATCAGTTCATAAAGGTCTTTCCAGTTTCCTTTGAAACTATCCATCTCATCATTTCTAATGGTATAATAATATTCTATTACATCTATATGCCGCAGTTTATTTAGTCATTCCCCAGTAAGAGGACACGCTCTTAGTTTCTAATTTTTGGCTACCATGAAAGTAATTACTATACCTAATTTTTGTAAAGTTTAGTCTTTGATCTCTTTGGGGCATGGACACAGTGGCACAGTTTTGTAATTTTTTGAGTATAGTTCCTGTTCTGTGATAAATGTGAAAGTTACCAAAACTGAGCAAAGAGATACAATATAATGCAGACAAGCAAGCTTTATTGCAAGGGCATACTTCCTAGGCCTTCTGTGCTGGGGACTACAGCTTTCAAAATATATCTGTACTGCTCCTTCTGCAGTGTACTCATCTAGATTACCACCTGTATCAAATAGGACACAAGTTTATTCGATTAACCTAATTGCTGCTACCCAGTGCTTAAAACATAAGTTGCACCCCTGGTGCCACATGAAATTCTTCTACCTGCATAGCCCCAAATTGCTTTCCTGACTGGCCAGACCAATTCACACCTCCCCCAACAGAACACAAATGTGCCTATTTTTCCCAAAGTCCCTCCAACATTTGTCATTTTTGTCTTTTTTCATCTTTGACTATCTGATGGGCATTTAAGGGAAACCTTAAAGTTTCTTTAGTCAGAATTTCTCTAATTAATAATAATTTAGAGCAATTCTTCATATAGCTATTGATCATTTGGATTTCTTTCACTGAAAACTTGTTCATATCCTTTCACCATTTATGTATTGGGGAATGGCTCTTAAACTTATAAATTTGAATCTATTGTTTATATATGCAGGATGTGGGGCCTTTATCAGAAGACCTTGCTGCAAAATTTTTTTCCCATATGCCAGTTTCCCCTTCTAATTTTAACTACATTATATTTACGCAAAAATGTTTTTCATTTATATGATCACAATTGTTCCCTTTATTTTATGTGATCCTCACCATCATTTATTTAGTCATGAACTCTTCCCCTATCAATAAATCCAAAAGGGTAATTTATTCCTTGCTCCTATAATTTATTTATGGTGTGAACTTCTATATCTTTTTGGACCTTATCTTGACACATGGTACAAACTGTTGGTCTAAACCTCATTTCTTCCAGACTGCTGTCTAGTTTTTTTAATATTAATCACATCCTCTACTCTCCTTTCCAATACCTCCTTCTGTGTGTTCTTTCTCCCATTAGACTGCAATCCCTCATTTTGCCACTTAACACCTATTTCAGTCAGTCAATAATCATTAATTAAGCACCTACTATGTTCAGGCCCCATAATACATGTTATATGATCCTGGGCTAGTCATTTAATCTCTCTCATCCTCCATTTCCTCTTTTGTGAAATTAGCTTTCTGGATACCTTGCAACTCTAAATTCTGTGATGGGTGGTAGGATTTTCTCTGAACCTTGATAATATTTTGATAAAGAGAAGGCTAGGTTGAAAGGATTCCGACTGAGGTAAGGTATATTGTGTTTCTGTGTGTGTGTGTGTGTGTGTGTGTGTGTGTGTGTACACACACAAATGTGTATATACACATGTGTATGTCTATACATAGATAGATGCATGTATATTTACACACATATATGTCTATGAATATATAAGTAGAGGGAGAAAGAAAGATAGAGACAGAGTTCTTGATGTCAGGGACTCTCTTTTTCTGCTTGTATTTATAGCACCATCACCAACACTTAGTACAGTGGTAATATAGGTAGTTGCCTATAGTAAGGGATCAATAAGTGTTTTATCTATTGTCCTAAGATGTCAAAATCAGGCCAGAAAAGAACACCAGAAAACCTACGATCACTTCAGCCATTTAATTTCTCTAAGATTAAATACTTTCTAGCAGTCCAGCAGATTGAGCTCCAGAGGCTTTGGAGGCCTCAGAACTCACTCGTGACAGAATGTCTCAGTTTGGGACTCAGAATTGCTCTTTCACCTTAGCACATCCTACCCTCCCTGGCATTCCTAAAATCTGTTCCTTTCTGTTCTGGCAGTCTACATTTGGTCCAGGTGAGGCTCCTCTCCCCTCCCAACCCAAGGCAGTTAACATGGGTAATGCTATACAAAACGAATAACGTAACCCAGGTCTCCATGCCCCCATTCAACCATGTTGGATAACGCCCGATTCTCTTATTATGAGTGGCTTAAGTCTTGCTGCCTAACTGTGCTTACTAATTATATAACCAGGAGCTAGTCATGTAAGTCCTGTTGGGCTTGGTTTCCTAACCTACAAAATGAAGGAATGAATGAAACATTTATTGTTTCCTATGTGCAAAGCATCATGCTTAAGTGCTGCAGACACGAACAGAAAAGCCAGCATGGCCTTACTCTTAAGGAACTCAAATTCCAATAGGGGGAGACACATGAATACAGAAGGCTTCAGTTACAAGTCAGATAGAAAGGTTCCATGATCCTTAAAGGGTACAATGGCAAAGGTGATGGTAATGTGTCTTCTTTAATGTCATTTCCATTTTTAACACTATTTCTGTGTCTAATGTTGAACCATTTGAGATGGCCAAAGACAATAATTTTCTTCAACAGGATTAACTCTCTGCATGATGGCTACAGGGGCTGGGCTGAAAGCAGGACCAGTGGTCTGGGGAGAAACAGGTGGGAGGTACGGACTAATGAGGGCCCAGTCCTAGAAGTCACCCCCTAAAAAAACTTTTTACATGTCTATTTCCAGTCCTTTTGGGCTCAGTCCTGGACTGCCTCCAATGGGGTGTCAGAGAAGGCAGTCACTGAGATCTGACTTTCCCGGCACATGGCATTTCAAGTCTCTTTCCCAGGATGCCTTGCTGTTTAGCTGGTCTAGCTTGCCTAAAATGAGGAGGCTGAATTAGATGTATCAAAAAATATATATATATAAGATATTATATTCTGCACTGGAGGCACAAGAGTGAAAGAAATATTTCTTATTCGTTCATAATTATTCTTTTTTTTTTTTTTTGCTTTTTGGAGGGCAGTTGGGGTTGAGTGACTTGCCCAAGGTCACATGGCTAGTGTTTTGTGCTAAGTGTCTGAGGCCGGATTTGAACTCAGGTCCTCCTGACTCCAGGGCTGATGCTCTATTCACTGCATCACCTAGCCGCCCCCATTCATAATTATTCTAATCTAAGCATTTTTCCAATTTAAAGAAAGAAATTGTCTTCTTTCACAAATATGACTAATACAGTAATATGTTTTGCATGATTGGACATGTATAACCTATATCAAATTGCTTTTTGTCTCAGGGAGGAGGGACATGAG
Organism: Pseudocheirus occidentalis; assembly: GCA_028646575.1. Lineage (NCBI taxonomy): Eukaryota > Metazoa > Chordata > Mammalia > Diprotodontia > Pseudocheiridae > Pseudocheirus > Pseudocheirus occidentalis. The sequence goes on along the minus strand of JAQQSW010014371.1, from coordinate 173 downwards.
GAAGGGAGAGAGAAAATTAGGAACTCAAAAAAAATTTTAGATGAATGTCAAAAAGTGTCTTTACATGTAACAGGAAAAAATAAAATATTTTTACAAGGAAAAAAGAGAGAATGAAAGGAAGGAAGGAAGGAAGGAAGGAAGGAAGGAAGGAAGGAAGGAAGGAAGGAAGGAAG
>JAQQSW010014370.1:0-12120 GCA_028646575.1 Pseudocheirus occidentalis | reverse complement strand
AAAGAAAAAAGAAAAACCCTCAGTAGGATAAGTATTTTTACTACTCTAGGACTCAGGGCTCTTTCTTCCGTCTTGCAACACTGCCATCATGGTGCTCATGAATGTCCTGGCAGATGCTCTCAAAAGCATCAACAATGCAGAAAAGCAAGGAAAACACCAGGTTCTCATTAGGCCATGCTCCAAAGTAATTGTTTGGTTCTTAACTGTGATGATGAAACATGGTTACATTGGCAAATTTGAGATTGTTGATGATCACAGAGCAGGAAAAATTGTTGTGAATCTCATGGGCCAATTTAATAAGTGGGGTGTAATCAGCCCCAGATTTGATGTTCAATTGAAAGATCTGGAAAAGTGGAAGAATAATCTGCTGCCTTCCCATCAGTTTAGGTTTACTGTGCTTACAACCTCAGCTGGCATCATGGACCATGAGGAAGCCAGATGAAAACACACAGGAAGAAAAATCCTGAGATTCTTTTTCTGAGGATGTGAAACATACATACAAATAAAATGCTCCAATGGACTGCGGTGCTTCCATCAGTGATTTTGAACCTTGAAAAAAAAGTTTTAATGGTGTTATACAGATGCTCATATCTTTGGTACTCATAGTATATGGTGCTAAATGCTGAATGTTTACCAAATCCATTCTGATCTTTTGTGTCAAGTGTTGTCTCACTGTTGGATTATAAAATAGGGTTTGTGTTGAGATGCTTGAGCATTGGTCCAACCGATGTCAGAACCCATAATGAACAAAAGTTTTACTTTTACAACAGAACTCTCCACTGGGGTATGGAAAGAAGACCCTCAATCTTGTGTGTTGTTTTAATATGCCCATTGCCTACTATTTGGTTACATAAGAGTCCAATAGAATTCTATTTTCCAGTCTGTCTCAGGTAATACAGCATTCTTCCCTTATTCAGCTCACCTACATTGAGCTTTGAAGCCTTTAAATTTATACTGGAAGACCCCCAAGGAACTGTCTTTATTGACTCTGGTTCACAGCATTTTAGTCTGACATGTGATTCCACATAGAGTTTGCTTCTGGTTCAGGATTGGAGTGGAGGTAGTGTTTGATTTTAGCCAGGTTTTAGTATGATTAACTTTTAAGTATTTCTGGAACATCTTCCCTAGAGAATTCTATATTCCCAAATCCAAGGAAGGGTTCCAATAGAAAATTTCATTGGAGAATGCTTTTTTTAAGTTACTTGATTTTATTTTTCACAAAACTTCATTCACATTCTCCTAGTTGAGAAGGAAAGTTCAACAAACTGAAAGATGAGATGAGGGTAAGGAACATATGTAACTTGTAGTTTGTAATGATTTAAAATGCTTTGGAATTTAAGGGAAAAGTGGTTAGGGTTTTAAGAGTAGCTAGCCAGTTAACCATATAGACAGGAGACTGGTATGTATGAACTGGCAGTTAAAGGTCTTCAAAGGGGAATAAAATGTTATTATTGAGGGGTTCTCATCCTGAAAAGGGAAAATAAACAATATTTATTGGTTGGGGTTAGCATTGCGTAACAGACTTAAGTAGAGTTGAACTGCCATTAAAAGATTGATAGACTATGTTCTTGGGGTATTTGATGTGAAAAAGAGGAGGCATTTTTTTGGCCAGTTCTACAACTAAACTCTTAGTTCTCTTTATCTCTGAAATGGTTGCAATTCTAAATTTTGGAAAGGCAGGAAGGAAGAGACTTTGGAAGAGAGACAGAAAGCTAGTATGGTTGTTGGGTTATTAGAGGGACACCTAGAGAGGTGTGAATAGTGTCAAAAGTAGAGCCTTGAATACCAGGCAGAAAGGATTCAATTTAAACAGGCCTTAAGAACAACTTGTGCAAGGCATTGTTATGTGTCCTGGACATAGTTGGAGATAGGAGAGAGCACAAATAATATTTAGGGAGCATGTTACACCAAAAGTGAGCCTTAAAAGTAGTTAAGGATACTTATGAGGGACAGGGAGTATAGACCTGAGCAAATGTGTAAACAGCTAGTTCTGTTTGGTTGAAATACAAGATATGTTAAATTAAGTAAAAGGAAGGAAGCTTGGGGTTAGATTGCAAAGTCTTTGTACACATGCCTCAACATGAGTTGAGATTTCAGAGGCAATAGGAACCACCGAAGATATTAGAACAAGGAGGGTGATGATGTGATCAGACCTACACCTTAGGAAAATTTACAATTGGAGCCATGATGAGGCCTGTACAGAAAGAGTGGGTATGGGATGAAAGAGGAGATGATTTGAAGGAAAGACTTATCAGCGATTTTATAAAGAGGAAGAGGGAGTGAGACAGGGAAGTAAGATGAATTCAGTATAGGAATATGCATTGCTGAAAGGATAGTTCTCTGAACTGTTTTAGAGTATGATGGGCAGGTTTAGGGGGGTATGAGTTTTGCTTTGTCCAGCTGTTTAGGAGTAGGTGGTACTTTGGACTCTTTTTTTATTACACTGATAATCATTCAACTCATTAAATTCCTGTGAAATGCAAGGCATTATTTAGGTGCTTTGACAAAAATAAAATTGTTCATATCCCTAAGAAGCTTATGGGCAAAGGTGATACAACTTGTCCGAGTAAAAATAAGTAATTTGAGGAAGGAGACAATATAAACTGATGTAACCAGATGTGTAAGGAAGGTTGTTCTAGTATGAAAGACTGATTGTTAATTTAGGAAATTGGTAACGACGGCTTGTATTGTCACAGTGGTCATAAAAATAGGTTGTAGATAGGAAAAGATGGGATAGACAGATCTTAGGAATTTTGCCATAAGGAATGAGAGGGAAAAAGAACAGGATAACCTATAGTTGCAAATTGCTGTCAGACAAGAAAAAATGATGGCATTAGAAGTTTGTAAAAACACCTTATTTTATTTGAGCCTCAGAACAAACTCGTAAGGTAGATGGTAGGTACTATAGACATTGCCCCTGTTTTATATGAGTGGAAATGTAACTATGGTTATAGCAAGTAAGTAGAATTTGAATAGAAGACCAGCATTGAACCAGGTGTCCTCATCACAAGGTTGGATGAGCAGATTTGGAGAAACAGGTACATTTAATTCTATATCTGCCAGTGGAACAAAAAAAGTGATATTCTGAAAGCACATAGAGATAGAGAGTTGAGAGTTATCTGAAGAGGTCCTGTGGTTGAAATCATTAGAGCAAATGCTATTGCCATACCAGGGTTGGAGAACCTGTGACCTTGATGTTCTCAAGCACAGCCCTTTTACTGAATCCAAATTTCACAGAACAAATCCCCTTAATAAAAAGATTTGTTCCGTGGAATTGACTTGGGTCAAAGTACTACTTGAAGACCTAGAAGGTTACATGTGGCCTGCTTTGGGAAATGTCCTTAAATTCTCAGGAACCAGTAAAGGAAACTAGTTTGCTGGAATGTTCAGAACTAGGACTAATCCCTGAAGCCAGTGTGGGACATGGCCACATGGTGCTCAGAGATGTTGGAGTACAGTGAAAGCTAAAGGCCTTACAATTTGGCAACAGGATTAATAAGGGGCAGAAGAGAATTTGCAAGGATTGTGATGAGATTATGGGTTATTCAAGAGTCGGGTTTACATCAACTTAAGAGAACATTTTAGAAATAATGTGGAGGAGAGAGATGGAATGTTAGGTAAATTTTTTAAGGGAAGATTTCTTTGGGAATTGGTAAATCTTAGCATGTTTTTAGGCTGATGGAAAAAAATCATTGGAATAGTAGAGATTACAAACATGAGATGCTGCGGCCAAGTCCTAGAGGAGATAGCATCCAAAGGTACTCGTAGTTGAATTTACTTGTGACTAAGTCACCTCTTATGTAACCAGAAAAAATGAAGATTTGATTGATAATGCTGGCAAGAGTTTGAGAAATACAGTTAAGAGAGATCAGTAAGCTTCTTTGGAAACTAGCTTCACTTTTGTAAGTGAAGGAGAATGTGAGTGATGTCAAAGCATAGTGTTTGACACTTACTAAATCCTCACTGAATTCAAGTTGAAAGTGAGAGGCGACCGTTAAGGGCTTGGTCCCGGAGTAGTTAGTAGCAAAGGACCCAACTAGTTACTTATTTACAGAGAGCCACCTGAACTCTGATCTCAGGGATGTTTGTAACTGTTTGCTTTCTTTTGCCAGTTAGTGTTGTTTTTTTACAGCTTATACATGTATAGTCATGTAAAACATCCATAATAGTATGTTGTGAAAGAAAACAGACACAAACAACCTCAAGAAAAATAAAGTTTACAAAAAGTATGATTTAACATCTACAAAAAAAATCTAGAACTCAGGGTTGGGGAACCTAAAGGCTCTGGGTAAAAAGAGATGAGGAGCTAAAGGAGGGTGGTTTGAGAGGGAGTGGAGAAGTAGAGGTGGATGTGAGATGTTGCAAGGGTCAAATTGAAGGATTTGTCAGCTAAGTGAATGAACATTCAAGTCAAGTACAGGGAGAATAAAAAATTACTCTGAGATAAGAAACTTAGGTAAATGGGAAGATGGTGGTTCCTTACAAATAAATTCTTATAGAACTTCAGGTTGAAGTAGTCCCAGCCTAGAATCATCTACTCCAGTCTTCTCATTTTACAAAGAATTAAGCTGAAATTTAAAGAGGTTATGCCCTTTATGCTAAAATCTAAATTTCTTTCAGTTTCAGAGGGTAATTGAGTTTGTTTGATTGTTTTTTTAGTGTGAAAATGGTCATTTTAATATATGTTATTATACTTATAATATATTATAAATAATATATAATATATCATTTATATTTTTATAATCATATATATATATATATATATATATATATATATATCAGATAGAAATACCCAGAAGTCAGATGGAAATAAGGGCCTTTAATGCTACAGTGTATGTGGGTGTGTGTGGGGGTGTGTTGATAAATATTTAACAGTTAACATACTAGATGTGATCACTGATGCCATAGAGCTGGATGAGATCACCAAAAGAGGGATGAAAAAGAAAAAAAAAGGGTGAAAGGCGTGAAAAGAAAAGAAAGCTAAAGATAACATCTGGGGGGGAGCACATTAAAGAGGTTGAAAGAGGATTAGAGTCAGTATAGCAGAAACAGAAGAATAGTAACAAAGATGAAAAAAAATCATGAAATTGCAATGTCAGATGAACTTTGTCCTATAAAGACATCAAGAAAGAGTGGTCAATATTATGGCCACAAAGAAGTTAGAAGGATAAGAACATTAACTAGTCTATTGAATATGGTGATGCTATCATTAGTGTCTTTGGAGAGAGTAATTTCAATTAAGTGTTTAGTTTGGAAATGAGATTTCAAGGGATTAGGAAGTCAGAGAATAGTATAAGGAAATGGAATGAGTAGATATAGACTACTTTTTCCAAGAAATTTGGCCATGAATGGGGAAGGATTTATAACTGTAGTAGGGTTAAGAGAAAGGTTTGAACAAACATGATTTTGGACTGAGGGGAAAGAATCAGTAGAGGAGACATCACTGAAGAGATGAAGAAATTGCATCAAGGGAGGAGACATTAAGCTTGGCAATGAAGAAGCAGTGGGGAATGGTGCAAAGAGCCCTGTAATCAGGACACGTAGCTTTAAATCATTACTTCTTGCTTTCCTAGCTATATAATGATGAACAAGACACCGAATCCCTTTGAGCTTCAATTTCTTATTTGTGAAATGGGGATAATATCTGTACTACCATTGAACAGGGGTGCTGGGAGGGTCAAATATAGCAATGTTGATAGAGCATTTTAAGTGCTGCACAAATGTTAGTTATTCCTCTGAGGATAAAGAGAAGGGTTGATGATGAATAAAGACATTCAAAGGTTTAGAAGAACATGAGAGGATCACTTAGCTACATTGTATCAGATTATCTCCCGTATTCTCTGCCATATATAAGGGAGGACATCTGCTGAGACTGAAGGGTTGGAGGCTAATGCTAGAGGAGAGAAGAGAGTTTGGGATATCTACTATGGAAAATCTTACCAGTGAACAAAAAGTGGGTCAAAGTTTTATTGTGCCACTGGGAGTCCACTCTAGCATCCTGTCTACCATGTAGAGTTATTAAAAGGGGATAAGAGATACATGGTTTAACCAAATTGATGAGACTGTAAAAACGAACATAAGAATATCATTGTTGTTGTTTGAGAGTATTGTATAACAAAAAATGAAAATTCATAGAAAATATTTATATGACTGAGAATTATAAAAAGAAGGTGTCCTAATTCCTCTGTCTGTGCTCCAAATATTAATACCAGCTATAATTAATTACTTGGAGAGATAGATAGAATATTTATTAAGTGTTTATTGTGTGTCAAGCACTGTGGTAAGCAGTGAGATTTCAAATACAATCAAGCAAGGCAACCCCTGTCCTCAAGGAGATTCATCCTAATGGAGAAAGAGAAACTCTGCCTCCCTCCAATTAATTAAGCATAGCTGGTATTTTAACATTGTTAAGGTGAACATTTGTTTTGCTTGGCCATGAATATGTATTGCAAAGGTTTTCCTTTTAATTTTCAAATGGGATTATGGGTTGGAAGGATAGAAAATAAATGTTTGTTGAATGAAAAAATTAAAAGAAAATTACTAAAAAAAAAAAGAACAAAAAAGTTGTTTATTCTGCTATATAATATACATGTGTTTGGCCCTTGTGTGGTAAGGATAGATAGTGTCTGAGATCTGAACTATTTTATCTCTAAGGAAGATCATTAGTTCCAATTTTGTGAGGATCAGGACTAGCTCTACAGCTGAGATCTTGCTCCTTTACTTGTCTATCTCCCAGAAGGATATTAGGCTAAGATTATAGCAATTTCCACCACCTCAAATTTTTGTAGTCTTGAGGTAGTATTCCAAATAAAAGACACTGTTATTAATCACCCTCAAAGGGTACGTAACACTTGGCTTACTCTTTGCAGTTTACTTCCCTTTCATCAAATGCTTGTTACATAGAAGAATATCACAAACTAGCTAGTAAACCTCTTTATCAAAGTAAGCAGGAAACATAAAAACAAGAATTTACAAAGATTAGAACAGACTAAAGATTACAGAAGAATAAATGAGCTCTAGGGATGGTAGTGAAACAAGGTCTTAGCTCCAAAGAGAAGAGAATATGCCACTGAAGCAAATGTACTCTTCAGTCTCTAATATTTTTAGCACTTGGAATGACAGGCTAGAATATGGGACAGCTTTCCCACATGGGTGTGGCTTCAGAGAAATCTCTGATCTATCTTTCAAAAGTTCATACTTATCTTGTTTCACTGCCTTTATCTCAAACCTCCAAACATCTTTCAAGTTTTCACCATTCAGCTTTGCAGCTTTAGAGGATCAGAGTTCTCTCAAGACAATCAGGAGTTATGTCTCATTCATAATGTGCTCCGTATCACAGTCTTGTCTATAGGAAAAATGCCCCAGGTTTGATGGAAGTGGGGTTACATATAACAAATAAATGACTCATTCTCTCTCTCTCTCTCTCTCTCTCTCTTTCCCTCCCTTCCCCCCACACCAATTCCCCTGCTCTTTCTACTCAGTACTACACATTCTCAGAGAATAGATTGGGGCCTTTTTTTTTGCTTTTTAGAAGGGGGAAGGCAGGGCAATTTGTGGTTAAGTGACTTGCCCAAGGTCACATGGCTACCAAATGTTAAGTGTCTGCGGCCAGGTTTGAACTCAGGTCCTCCTCACTCCAGGGCCAGTGCTCTACTCACTGCACCACCTAGCTACCCTGAGACCATTTCTGCTTGAAACTTTAGTCATTAGTTGTACTGGTGTAAATAATTGCAATATATCTTTAGTATGTGACTAGTTCTCAGCACCAAATATTTGAATAAAGCCCATATTCTTTTGACCTTGAATTGAAAATACAGACAGAGAACTGTATCTGTTATTTTCATCAAAAAGAATTCTGAATGCTGTGTGAGAATTAGTTTTGTTTATGGATTAATAAGAATCAAATAATGTTGAAAATAAAATCTACATGCTTACTACCTAGACTGTCTCATGTTATTTCTTTCTTATAAATAGCTTCTCAGAGAATGTTCACTGTAGAGTTGAACATCTCATAAAACTGTGACAATAATATCATAGATATTGCCCTTTGGAAGAGACTCCTGAGGAAGGTAAACATACCTGAGCCAGGTAGGAAATGGCCATTCATTCTTCATTGAGCCTTCCTCTCTCCCAGTGAATTATGCCACTCTTAAGGTTTATAAAGCCATGCTAAATTTTGGCCCTTAGACTTACCAGAGTGCTAATATGCCTTCACAACAGACCTGAACAGCCCATGTAGCTCATCATAATAGTTACCGGCAAAGTTAATGTTGTCACACTCTAAATTGTAAAGGGAAAAGAAAACACTTGTCCAATGCTGTTATTAGGGAACTGGAAGCTACTATTATTCCTGCAGATCATGTTCACATGCTTGCTATTCTCCATCCTAGAAATATGAACCATGAACTTCAAATTATCCTCTTTTCTCCTGGAAACTTTATCCCGGAACTCAAATAGAGTTTACTCTCTCCTCTCAATGAGACTAGGTCCAAGATTTTAACAATTGTCACTGTTCTCCAATGCGTATCATGCTTACTTCCACCTTTGTGATTTGTTCAATTTGTTACCCTCCTTTGAAATTCATTCCCCATCCCTCTCCACCTATGTTACTAAATCTTCAAGATTCAACAACAGGTGCCTTTATTTTTTCATGAAAGCTTCCCTAGTGAAATTCTCTGTCTCCACTTACAAGAACTGTCTATACAGCAAATTCCCCTAGTAATATCTGATGGGGTACAGGCTCTGGAAACACCCTTGAATTCCCTTTGAATATTACCACTTGTTGATGAGTTTGCCTGAGACCATAAACCTTGAATTATGACTAGGCCCACATCTCTGCTGCTCTCAACTTATCCTAGCCCTCCATTATCCAGCTACTTCCCACCCTTGATCCAATCAAAATATCTGCTATTTTCCATCCTTATTCTCATTCCTACAATCTTACCTCAGTCCCGTCAAGATCCTCCACAGAATCCTCCTCAAGACTCTCCCCAAATCTCTCCTCTAGAACACCCCTAGGTCCATCTCACAATCTTTCTGTATATAAGATCCATCTTGCCTCCATAAAGTGGTTGAGATTCAATGTAGCTTAGCCTTGGTCTCTGTCAGATTGTTCTGGCTTGCTTGTCAATACAAGCATCTCAAATATTTAGGCCCCTTAAGAGTCTACCCATTATGGAGAATCTTTAATAAATTTTGTTTTACTTTGACTGAGAGAAGGCTTGAATCAAATTCATTTGGAAGGACCTGGTATGTCAGTATCTTGGGGTCTCAAGCACCTCTACACCCCAAACCTCCACAATATCCTCTGTCTCCAATTAGAAGAGCTAACTATACAATACAGTCAATCAACAACAATTTATTAAGCACCACTGTGTGCCAGGGACTATACTGATGAGCATACAAAAATAAGAGCAAAACATTGTCTTTAGAAGCTTACATTTTAGCAGGGAAAATAATATATACATATACAGGGTATATGCATAATAAGTACAAAACAGATGATCTTAAAAGGGAAGACACTAGTAGATAGAGGGACAATGGATGGGCCATTTTGGAAGGTGGTCCTTTAACTAAGTCTTGAAGTAAATAGGACATTTGAAGGTGTGAAATGTGGAGTGAGAGGAATCCAGGCAAGGAGGGCATACCATGTGACTCAGTAAAGAGACATAGAGATGAGAGATGAAGGAAAATCCTGTAGGGAGAAGCAAGTAGAATAGTAGTATCACTAGATCATAGAGAATTAAAAGGAAATATGCATAAGAAGATCAGAAATGGGGGCAGGCCCCAAATTTTAATCCTAGAAGTGATAGAGAATTGGTGGAAGTGAGTAGGGAGTGATATATTCACATCTATCCATTAGGAAACTCACTTTGATGGCTATGTGGGGATTGTACTGGAGCGAGGCAGAGTTGAGGTAGGGAAACCAAGTAGGAGGTTGTTATGACATTCCACTTAACAAGGTCTGAAATGGAGTTATATTTACGTGATTTGGGAGAAGGGGAGGTATGTTGTGGAAATGAAAATGACAAGATTTGGCAACTGATTTGATTTATAAAATAAGAGTGGAGAGCAGATTGTGACACAGAGGTTGAAAATTTGGCTGACTAGAAGGATAATGGCACCTTTGAGAGTAATAGAGAAATTCAGAAAGAGTGGTTGGGGCAGTCAGGAGTTCATCAGTTCTATTTTTAACGTGTTGAGTTTGAGATATCTAAGGGACAACTAGCATTTTTACATCAAGATTGATGCATACTGCTTGATACATATGATACTAACTCAATATCCATCCAGCTGATTTTTAAGCTCCCTTGAGGCAAGATTCATGTTTTAGAGTGTGAGAAGCAATATGATATGATGCAAAGTCTGGTTTGACCCATTAGATTCCTAAGAAGTCTAATGTAAGAAATGCAACTAATCATTCTGTGCCTCAGTCTCTCTAAAAGAAATCAGAATAATAAAGTTGCCTTGGGTTCAAGCCTGGGAATTTAAGACCCTCTTTATTGGTGAAGAGAGTGAATGTTCAATTCTCTGTGCCTGTGTGAAGGGTGAAATTGTCCATCACTTGGGAGAGTAGAGTTTTTCTTCTGGTTTCAATCTTTGGGAGGAGGCTCATTTGTTTTTCTGCCCTCTTCTGGAGAGGCTACAGAGGGACAGAAATACTGGGAAGAAGACCTGACATGTAGAGAAGTGGGCTGATTGAACATATCCCTGATTTTAAGCTTGCTGAAATAAAGACTTCAGGGAATTTCTTCTGGTTGGGAAGGGGATACTGTCTCTGTCTGTCTCTCTGATTCTTTTTTCCTTCTTCTTTCTTCTCTCCCTCCCTTTCTCTCTCTCTTCTCACCTTATCTGTTGTGTAGTAGATTCTAATCTCTGTAACTTCACTGATTTATGTTTCCTGTTTATTTGGATAAATGGCTTTGCTATTTAGTATACACACAGAGACTTGTATGTGTATACATATACACATATACATGCACATGTGTGTGTATGTGTGTGATATGATATTCTTTGCACACCTAACATTTGGTGGGATGGAAGTCAAACCTTCTGATCAAACTTCAGGTGTTTCTTCCCTTTAAATGGATAGTTACCAGCAAAGCATATTGAACCTATAAATAAATTCTTCTAGATTAGCAAGATGGGGGTGAGGGTGAGAGCAGATAGCTATAATTATAAACTGATATCCCATTTCTAGGGAGAGCAGAGTGGCCCAGTCTTAAGACCCAATTACCTGCTTCCCACTAGAGATGACTATGAGGTAATGTCACCTCTTTTGTTTATAACATTATTATCTCATTTGAAGCACTTAACAGAACTTGTAAGTGGACAGTTCTCAGTACATACTTATTGATCAATGACTTGATTGAATTAAGTCATCAGATGACATAATTACAGACTTTCAGAGTTGGAATGGGCATGTCCTAAGTCATATCTTTCAATCTTTATTTTCAGAAGAATCCCCTCTCCTATGACTCTGACCCTGACTCATACAATCTTTCCTTGATATCATTTTTAAAAGGAAACCCATTGCTTCCTGATGCAACCCATTCTTTTTTTATATTAATGAGCAAGCATTTAAGTGTCTACTAGGTACCAGGCACTGATCTAACTGATGATGATACAGAAACAAATACAACTCCTTTCTCCCTTCCTTGCATTTATACCTAGAGCTTAAGCACTTCTAGATGGAAACAAGATGTGAATAGTTAAGTATAAAATACATGCAAATAATAAAAATAGAAATAATTGAAATTTATATAGTATATTAAGTTTTACCAATTACTTTAACTAAATTATCTCAATTTATCCTCAAAACAGACCTTTCAGTTAGATAATTTAGGGTCTGAGGATACTAACAACTGGAGGAATCAGGAAAGGTCTCTTTTAGGAAGTGCGATTTTTTTGAATCTTGAATGAGCTGGGGGGGAGGGAGAGAGAGACAGAGACATAGAGACAGAGAGAGACAGAGAGAGACAGAGAGAAAAGGAGGAAGAGAGAGAGGGAGGGAAGGAGGGATAAAAGGAGGGAGAGAAGGAGAGGGGGAAGAGAGAGGCGGAAGAGGGGGAAAAGAGAGGGGGAAGAGAGAGGGTGAAGAGAGAGGGGGAAGAGAGAGGG
>JAQQSW010014369.1:0-12121 GCA_028646575.1 Pseudocheirus occidentalis | reverse complement strand
GAATACAAGTGCAGATATATGTGTGTGTGTGTGTGTGTGTGTGTATACATACACATATGTCTATATAGGAGGGTATATATGTGCATATGAATGCATATCTGAGTATGTGTATATATGTGTACATAGAGGGCATAGGATCAGTTGAATAGGAAGGGATGATACTTTAAAAGGTGAAATTCTGAGGTGGAAGAGGAATAGAATGAGAAGAGACAGGGAGAGACAGAATGGGGTTAATCATCTCATATAGAAGAGGCAAGGGATAACTTACAAGGGAGAGGAAGAACAGGAAGGCAAAAGGGAAAGGGTCAACCTTACTCTCATTGAATTTGGCTTAGGGAAGGAATGACATAAACTCTTAATTGGGTATCTTGCCACACAGGAGAGTAGGGGGGATGGGGATGAGAGGTGGGATGATGGAGGGGAGGGCAGGGTAGGGGGGAAGGTTGCTGGAAGCACACACTTTTGTAAAGGGACAGGGACAGGGTAGAGAATAGAATAAGTAGGGGACAGGGTAGGAAGGAGGGACATGTAATCAATCTCTTACAGTATATCCATTGTGGAGATGTTCTGCGTAACCATACATGTGCAGCCTGTATTGAATTGCTTGTCTTTCCAGTGGGGGTGGGTGACAAGGGAGGAAGGGAAAGAATCTAGAACTTAAAGTTCTATAATTAAATGTTAAAAATATATGTGTGTATACATATATGTGTGTGTGTATATATATATATATGTAACTGTTTTTATTATTAACTACATGCAACTGAGAATTAAGATATACAGGCACTGGGGTACGGAGATCCATCTTGCCCTACCGGAAAGTCAGATGGGGAAGGACATAGGAGAGAACATATTGGGGGAGGGGTTATACAGTGGGATGGCTGTTTTGGGGTGGTGGGTGGGAGAAAGATGGGGAAAAAATTTATTACTCAAAATAGTGGAAATGAATGACGTAAACAAGAAAATAAATAAAAATAATAATTCTGAAGTACTACCTCTTACCTATTAGATTAGATAATAGGACAGAGAAGGTAAATGACAAATATTGGAGGGGAAGTGGGAAAAATGAGACATTAATGTACTGTTGTCAGAGTTGTGAATTGATTATAAACTATTCTATAGTGCAATTTGGAACCATGCTCAAAAGCCTATAAAATCATATATGCTCTTCGACATAGCAATACCACTACTAGGTCTGTACCCCAAAAGAGATTTTAAAAAAGGAGGATATATATGTATATGTATATGCATATATAATATATACACACATATATATGTAGATATATACACATACACATATACCTATACAAAACTATAGCAGCTCTTTTCTGGAAATAAAGAATTGGAAATTGAGGGGATGCACATCATTTGGGGAATGGCTGAGTAAGTTGTGGTATGTAATTGTGATAATACTATTGTACTATAAGAAATGAGAGCAAGATGCTCTCAGAAAAACCTAGAAAGATTTACATAGGTTGATGCAAAGTGAAATGCAGTGAGTACAAAGTAACAACAGTATTCTAGGATGATCAGTTGTGAATGACTTAGCTATTCTCAGCAATACAATGATCTGTGACAACTCTGAAGGACTTAGTTTGAAAAATGCTATCTATCCCGAGAGAAAGAACTGATGGTATCTGAATATAGATTGAAGCAACTTTTTTCACTTCCTTTACTTTTCTTGAGTTTTTTTAATCTATATTTTCTTTCACAACATGACTATTATGGATATATTTTGCATGACTACACATATATAATATATATGGAATTGCTCACCTCAGTGAGGGAGAGGGAAGGAGAGAATTTGGAACTCAAAGTTTTAAAAAGAAGTGTTAAAATTGTTGTTTCCGTATAACTGGGGAAAAGCTATATATTAAAATGCAAAAAAAATTAAAAGGAAAATTATATTTAAAAAAGAATCAAAGATTATTTTAGGCATGAAATAATCGTATGGATGGGCATCTGTGTATGTGTGCATGTAAAACCAAGCACAAGCAGCTCTCCTAAGGACTGCTGCCATTACAGTGCAATATTGCCTATTAGGGTGATTTATTGAGAGTTCTTCTTGCCTGTTTATTACATGTAAAACTCACTCCTACCCCTCAGGTTAGGTATTCTGGTTAAGATATGTTCTGATCTGAACTGACACAGATTCAGATTTGACAATTTAAAAATTTGAAAGTTAGAAAAATATGTGTTCTCGATTTGGGAAGATAAATTTGCATTAATACTGAGATTGGCTTTTTTTTTTTTTAAGAATGTTGCCCTGAGGGAAGAAATAAGAAATGTATTTCTAGCCTTCTCTTTCCATTTACTTCAGTGAACAAATTTTGAAGTGCTTACATTAGTAGTAATGATATGATACTTTGTAGTTTATGTAGAGTTTCTTCTATCAAACTCTTATAGCCTTTATCCCTAGGACCTTCTTGCACTTTATTTTGAAACTCTTGTAGTTATGTAGTATTGTCTTATGTGTTATGTGTAAGTTTTATGATAACAGGGACTGTATTATCTAAACTTAGTATTATAAAGTAATATGCAGTATCCTCAGCTTAATGATCAACCTTTTGAGAACTTTTAAAATAAACAAAACCCAACAACTCTATTTTTTGGCAAATTATGTATCTTTATAAATAAAAGTCTGAATGGCTCAAAATCTTAGTATGATTAACAATGAATACTTTTTCCTCCCTTAGATTCTTCTTCATGTGAAACCATAACTCTACCCTTTTAATGAATACACACACACATATGTTATCATCAGCATGGTGCTACGTAAGCAGTTAATTAATGTTGATTTGATTTGGTCATTGCATTTGAAGTATGCTTATTACAAAATAGAGAATCTTTTAGCCACTGTTGCTCAGATCATTTTCACAACTAAATTGTCATCCTTCACTTTTTTAACTTTCTCTTACCCCCAGTATGGGGTGTAAGATGTGTTCAGGGAGGGCTAGTACCTTTGTTGTGAGGGCTGCTGAGCCCTTTTCAGGACTGTTTTCCACCTTTCATGTCCACTTAATTGACCCAGCTCCTACCTGTGGCTCCAAGAAGCTGTAGCATGGGAAAGTCTCAAACCCTTTGGTGAGTTAGGAGATTTCTACCCCAATCATATGAAGATTTTCGCCAGTGGATGAGAGCAGTTTGTTCTTATGGCCATGAAGGTGGGTGAAACATGTGCTGTGGAGCACTCAGAACTTCGTTAAAGATCAAAGATGCCAAGATCATCCAGTGCATCCAGTGCCATCACCAGTCATCTTGACTTTTGTCTTGCTACTGAACTTGGATAACTCTGGAAGAGGGAGTGAGACTGACAACTATGCAACTCTACCTCACTTATGCATGAATCAAAAGATATCACCCATAACATTTTACCAAATTTACCTCAGAGTCCTGTGGCAACAGGCAAGTGACAATGCACCAGGTGCAGGTATACTGGGAGCTATAGTTACAACCTTGCACGCAGGTGGTCCACGCCATAGAGTTGTCTTCTCACTAGACTGAAGCAACAGTGGGATGCAGCAGCCCTCGGGTATCTGAGCAGCCTTTTTGAAGAACTATATTGCTCACCTCCTGGCATGAGGAGGTGGCTAGAAAAGGTGACCTAAAAATTGTCTGCTTCACCCAAACCTGGTCTGCTTACTGAAGCAGGTGGGGATTCCATCCTGTGGTCGAAACACCCCAAAAAGTACAAAAAGTTTTGCAAAGATGATTCCTCTCACCATCGGTACACGGTATACATGCCTACAGACAATACAAAATCCAGTAGATGTGAAAAGTGAACGACTCTTGTGAAATACTTAGCAAATATATAACAACCCTTCGCTGAAACAAGGCTAGCAAAGGAAGATCTTACTGAAGTTGGAGCCAGATACACATTTTTCTGGAGTGGTTGTAATGAAGGGGAGTGCCATGAAGTTGGTGTAGGTTTTGCAGTCAAACTTAATGTAGTCAGCAAGTTTGTATGCCTACCAAAAGGAATAAATGAATGGCGCTTGAGAATGTGTTTGCCACTTGTAGGAAAGAGTCACAGTGCCATCATCAATGCATATCCTCCCACCATGATGAATCTAAAAGAAGTCAAAGAAAATTTTTACAAAGAACAGGAGACCCCCATCGTCAGTGTGCCAAAAGAAGACAAGGTATAATTCTGGGTGATTTTAATGCAGGAGCAGAGACACACTGCCAGAAATGTCAGGGAGTCCTTGTAGGAGGAATGGAATTGGAACAGCAATGGTAATGGTCACTTACTACTGAAGACTTGTGTACCTCATGACCTGATCACCATCACTATTTTCTGTTTACCTTAATGTAGTAAAACTTTGTGGATGCACCCTTACAGAAAACCTTAGTGTTTGATACACTATGTGATTGTAAGAAGAGACAACAGGGAGGGTGTGAGAGTGATGAAGGGCTGTGTGTGGTGCAGAGTGCTGGATGGATCTTAGACTTATCTTTTCTAAGCTAAATACTTGCTTTCAACAAAAGTGATGCCCCCAAGGCAAGATGGGGCTTCTATCAGAAGACTTAATGTCAGTAGTGTAGAGCGCTTTTCAGAAGTTCACTGCTAACTTGGAGGAAAAGCTGAACCAACACAAAGCTGGCAACAGTGGAGCAGAAAAGGTGTGGGCAGCTTTCAGAGATTTGATGTACAACATTTGCTCATCTGTGCCAGAACACTTGCAGGCATCAAGATTGGTTTGTTGAAAATGATGGGGAAATTCAGAAGTTCCTATACAAAAAATGAGAACTCTGTGGAGTTTACCAACAGGATAATTCATCTGTTTCTAACCCCATTCAAAAGTGTAAGCAAAGCTTAGAGAGATGCAGCATGCTTGGCTCAGTAAGAAGGCAGATAATACTCAGTTTTCAGAAAGCTTTTATCAAGCCCTGAAGGCTGTTTATGGGTCAAAGACCCGTGATGCATCTTAACCACACAATGCTGATGGAGCTACATTGATTAGTGATAAGGACTTGATCCTAGAGAGATGGGCTGAAGACTTCCATAGTGTTCTCAACGGACTGTCATCAATCGGGGATGAAACTGTTGACTGTTTACCTGAAGCTGAAGTTAGTTCCTCTCTGGACAGATTTCCAACTGAAGAAGAGGTTTTTGAATGTTGTTAGGTTCCCTTTTTTGTGGCAAAGCACTTGGTGCTGATTCTGTTCTATCTGAGGTTTATAATGCATGTGCACATGTATGTGTGTGTGTGTGGGGGGGGGTAAGTCCTATTGTTTATACAAAAGCCAACCAAAATTTTCTGGGTTATATGACAAGAGGAAGTTATACCCCAGGAATTTACAGATGTCTCCATTGTCCATCTCTATAAAGGTAAAGGAAATAGATTTTCCTGTGATAATCACAGGGGTGGATAGGCTCTCTCTTAGTCATTGCTGGCAAGACTCTTTACAGAGTCCTGCTTAATAGACTGATCCTTCATCTGGAATATGGTCATCTGCCTGAAAGCCAGTGTGGCTTCAGAAAGGGGCCGGAATGGTTGATAGGGTGTTTGGTACACAACAACTCCAGGAGAGATGTCGGGAACAGAACAGACATTTGTACACAATGTTCATTGATCTCACCAAGGCCTTTGATACTGTCAGTTGTGAGAGTTTGTGAAAAATTATGTCAAAATTGGTTGCCTGGAGTAGTTCATGAGTATTGTACATCAGTTTCACAATGGCATACTTGCATGGATTCTGGATAATGGACAGTGTTCTTTTGCTTTCCCAGTTACCATTGGAGTGAAGCAGGGCAGTGTGCTTGCTCCCATGCTTATTAGCATGCTGTTTTAAAGTAATGTTGTCAGATGCCTTCAGTGAGAACAAAAATGGCATCAAGGTCAGCTGCTGCAGTGACAGTAAATTATTTAACTTGAAAAGGCTACAAGGCAAGACTAAAATGGAGGGAAAGTTAGTTTTTGTTAACAGATGATTGTGTATTCAGTGTAACCTCTGAGGTCAAGATGCAATAAAATATGTATCAATTCTCTGTTGCTTGTGCTAATTTTGGCCTGACAACTAACACCAAGAAAACAGAGGTTCTTTATCAGCCAGCACCACACCATCCATTCATGGAACCATTGGTTATAGCAAATGAAGAAATATTGAATGCTGTGGGTAATTACATTCGCTTTTCTTGGCAGTATACTTTCCAGGGATGTACACATAGATAATGAGGTTGATACATGCATTGCCAGAACTAGCTTTGTGTTTAGGAGGCTCTGAGGGAAAGTGTGGGAGAGGAGATATCAGACTGACTATAAAACTGAAGGTCTACAGAGCCACTGTATTGACCTCATTATTATATATGTGAAACCTGGACAGTATACCAGTGCCATGCCAGGATATAGAATCACTTCCTTTTGAATTGTCTTAGACAGATTTTGAAGATCACCTGGCATGGTAAGGTACCAGATACTGAGGTTCTTTCTTGAACTAAACTGCCAAACATTCAAACTCTACTGTAGAGTGTATAGTTCTGATGAGCTAGCCACATTGTTTGAATACCAAATGTATGTTTGCCTAAAGACAGAAAACTCACACAAAGACGAGTACTCACGTGGAGATCAAAAAAAGTGATACAGGGACACTTGCAAGGTCTCTCTGAAGATCTTTGGAATCTGTTGTGAGACAGTGGGAGACACTAGCACAGGGTCACCCAGGATGGCATTCCTGCATCAAAGAAAGCGCTGTACTCTGTGAGCAAAGCACAGTTGCAATAGCTCCAAAGAAATGTGAGATGTGCAAATTTAGAGATGTTTCTGCTCCAAATGTTCTCGCAGGCTATTTCTTCCTGACCTGTGGTAGAGCCTTCTGAGCTCTTTTATCTGATCCGCCACAGTCAGACATATGGTACCTTGGCCCCAATGTAGTGATGTCATTTTGGTCCTCTTCAAGCACAGAGGACCAAAAACCAAGCAGTCTGCAATATCCAGTTGTTGGGCAAGTGTTGTTGATTCTGCCCTTCTGATATTGCTTATATAAAGCCCTTTCTTTCCTCTAATACTAATACCATTTTGGTACAAGCCTTTATCACCTCATCTCTGGATTGTTGAAATAGACTTCTGCTTGTTCTCTCTGCCTTAAGTCTTTCCCCATTCTCTAGTTTGACCATATCATCCCCTGATCTATATACTCTAGTGGCTTCCTTTAATTTCCAGAATCAAATGTAAACCTGACCCTACTTTTCCAGTTTTCTTAAACCTTCCTTCCCTCAACATATTCTGCCATCCAGTGACACTGGCCTCCTTGCTGCTCTTCACATAAGATACTACATCTCCTGACTCAGCCTTTTTACTGGACAGTGCCCCATGCCTTTAATTCTCTCCTTATCTTTGTTTCCTATCTTCCCTTAGCTTCCTTAAGGTCAGCTAAAATCCTTTGGTATTCCTCATTAATACTGATGCCTTCTATGTGATATTAATTCCAAGTTTGTCCTGTATGTTTGTACATAGTGTGCACGTTGTTTCTTCCATTAGATCATAAGCTCCTTGAGAACAGGGGCTATCTTTTCTCTTTCTTTGTATCCCCCGGTGCTTAGCAGAGTACCTGGCACAAGGTAAGTGCTTAATAAATACTTTTTTTACCTACTTAGTAAAATTTTACTTAGTAAAATTGTTTATGTCAGTTTTTCATGGGATCAGAGTAGCTCTCAAAATGGGATGTTTTAAAGTGATAGTGTATTTAATGTAAAAAAATTATTAAGAAATGTTTGAGTTATGAAGGAATTTAACTAAAATGTCAAATAGAGCTGTTATAAAATCAGTGTATTTGCTTTTTTTATTGTACCTGACTAGTTTTAAAATCAAAATATGTATATACTAAAGAGAAAGGAAGAGAGACATCAATATCACAGATAATTTACTTACCATGCAGAGCTTCGGTCCAGTTAATATATAATTTTGAGAAATGTTACTAAATTTTTGATTTTGCAGAATGATATTTTTAAAAGAATTATATAATATTAAAAATATGCTAAAACAGTAGCTTAATGTTTCAGTGATGTTTATTTAGAAAATATTTGATGGATTTAGTAATGCTGCAATTTTAACTTGTTATTTTGATTGATTAACCTAGAAATGTGAAATCAGAATTTGTACAAAAAAAATCACAGATTGTCTTGTATTATATCAGAGTTCACTTAGGGCAGTAATATTTTTTTTCCCTTTTTTTAGAAGAGGAAATAAATATAACTGATTAAAGATTAGTTTTGTGCACATTTCAGTGCTTCTTTAGATTTTTCTGTCATTTATTAGTAATGTTTTCATACTTTGAAAATTGAGATAATGATTATGTTTATTGATTTGGTAATAGAACACTTGATTGGCACTTGTTGACTATCATTTGTAGGGCACTTTTTTTTTAAACTTCATTGTTTTCTTTTATATTTCATTTTTGTAATGTGAATTTAAACATCAAATAAAATAGCATTCCATAAATAAAATAGAAACAGAAAACACAGATTATACATGAAAACTGTGAATCTCTATTGTGTACAATTTAATTTTTGTTTGAACAAGTTGTAGTATATAATTGTCATGGAATACTGTTGGGCTATAAGAAATGATGAGTGGACCAATTTCAGAAAAACCACTTTCATGAACTGATGCAGAATGAAATGAAGCAGAACCAGGAGACCATTGTACAGAGTAACATCAATATTGTAGGAAGTATAGCTGTGAATGACTTTGCTGTTCTCAGCAGTACAGTGATTCAAGACAGTTCTGAAGGACTTATGATGAAAAATGGTTTCTGTCTCCAGAGGAAGAATTGATGGAGTCTGAATCCAAATTGAACCATAATTTTTTTCACCTTTTAAATTTTTCTTGCCTTTTTTGCGCATGGCTAATATGAAAATATATTTTGCATAATTTAAAAAACAAGACAATGTATGATTCTGAGGTAGATAAGCTTTTCCATACTGTCAAAGGAGCCTATGAAACAGAGGTTAAGAACTCCTGCATTAAAAGTATTAGAAAAATTAACATTTCTTCATGATTCTGAAGGTACCTCTGGCCCTTATAGTATGTCAAGTTAAGTAATGAATATCCTCATGATTCTGAAGGTACCTCTGGCCCTTATAGTATGTCAAGTTAAGTAATGAATATCCTCGTACTGTGCAAATAGAAAAATACTTAAAACAGAGCATTCATTTTTATAGAACATTGGATAATAGAGAGTGTACAATATTTATCCTGAAAAAAAATTCACCTTGGGAACTGCTTCAACCAGGGCGGGATATTGTAGTATGTTTTTGGTAAAAACATTGATTCTTTAGTTGGGGGTGAAAGAAAGAGTGCTTTAGTCTGATGACCAGGATTCTAAAAGGAGGAGAGTGTTAATAGATTTTTTCTAGTTACTTTAGTATTAGAATGGTAATTGTGATTCTGTATCTAGCATCCTGGTAAAGATCAGATCAAGATTTGACTTGAAGTATTGTTGGGTGTTCTTGGGAAATGCTGGAGTAGTTGGGTATGGATATAATTACAGATAATGAAAGTGGTCTTACAAGAGCCAAAAGGCTTTTAATTTTAACCATTCTGATTTTCTAAACTATGTACTTTTTAGCCTTTTAAAATTTAATTATTTTTAAATTAATGATCATTCACAATTATCATCATGACTATCCATTATTTTACTGTGTTCTAAGAGGTTTTTTTTGTCAACTTTCGACTATCATTTGTTTTTTACCCAGTAACTGGTTCTAAAGATTTCATTTCCCTCTCCTTCAGTTTTCTGCTTATAATATGCTGTGACTTAGGAAACTAGGTAAACTTATTCAAATTAAGTGTGAAGATAAGATAAGAGTCAGTCTTTGACAGATACTTTGGAGTATCAGATCAGATACCTTTTATTTGGTTTTAGATATGTGTTCTAGGGAATTCTGGCACAAATGGGGTATTAATGCAAAGAGTGACTATGATTTGACAGATCTACAAAGTCTCTTAGAGAGTAAGGGAATCTCAAGAAACTACAAAAGTGAAAGACCACATTTATCATTTTTTAAATAGAAAGAGGTAAAACATTTTCTTATATTGGTGGCTATTTTACGTAAAGCCATTTTAAAGTAATTAAACTGTCAAAATAATTTTTTTTTAATTTTGGTTTTAATTTAGTAAGTTCATCAAATGTACTTTGTTGATTTTCAGAGCTCCAGAGATCATATTGGGGTTGCCGTTTTGTGAAGCCATAGACATGTGGTCCCTGGGTTGTGTGATTGCCGAGTTATTCCTTGGATGGCCACTATACCCAGGAGCTTTGGAGTATGACCAGGTAGTAGAACTGTTACAATATTTGCTGATAAAATATAACATTTAAAATAATGTGCAAACACCTACTCCTTACTATCAGACACGATATATGTATTGGTTGGTTTTGCTGAATAGCTTTTTTCCCTCTTTTTAAAATATTATCAATGCATAGTTTACAGAATAAGGGAAAATGTCTTTTCTATGTGAATATGTTTCTTCCATTTGAAGGTGATATAAAAACAAGATATCAGAAAAATAGGATTTTAAAAATTTATCTAGGAGAAAAAGAAATACTTAATCCTTTAAATACATTTTTTTTAAACTGTGGAAGTCTTTTAAAATAAATCAGCAAAGTTTAAGAATTAGAACATTAAGATATACAACTTTATGTACTAGTATTTTGGAAATTCATATCGATAAAGCTGAACCACATCTTTGTGGACAAAGTTATTAAGGATTAGGCCCTGATGTTAGCACTGGAGAATTTTTACAAATTTCATCTGAAGCATAATAGATTCTGCTCTAAGCCCCTTACGTTTACTTCTCTATGTTTCTAGTAGACAGCATATTGTAGGATTCTTGTTTTTAATTAATTGTTATCTGCTTCCATTTTATAGGTGAATTTATCCCATTCACACTCACAGTTATAATTGCTCACTTTATTTCCCTCAATCCTATTTTTCCCTCTGTTTATCCTTTCCTCTTTCTCTTACTTTTCATTCTGTCTCTCCTTTTGCTTTCTGACCACCCTCTCCCTCAATCTGCCTGTCCTATCAGTCTCTCCCTACCCCCTCTTCTTTTAATCTCCTCCCCTCCTACTTCCCTGTAGGGCAAGATAGATTTCTATACCAAATTGAGTATATACCTTAGACCCTTTTTGAGCCAGTCCTGATGAAAATAAGGTTTACGTGTTACCTCTCCATTTCCCTCCACTGTAAAAACTTCTCATCTTGCAACTCTTTTACATCATATAATTTACCCCATTTTACCTCTCTCTTCCCACTTCACCCAGTGCATCCTTCTTTCCTACCTTTTAATATTTTTAAAAAACTCATCCCATTATAATCAACTCACGCTCATGCCCTCTGTCTGTGTATACTCATTTAAATGCCCTAATAATAATGAAGTTCTTAGGAGTTACAAGTATCTTTCCATGTAGGAATGTAAACTAGTTAATGTTATTGAATCCCTTGATTTCTCTTTTGAGTCTTGTATTTGAAAGTCATATTTTTCTATTTAGTTCTGGTCTGTTTATCAGGAGGACTTGAAAGTCCTGTTTCATTAAATGTCCATTTTTTTCCCCCTGAAAGATTATACTCATTTTTTGCTGGGTGGGTGATTCCAGGTTCTAATACTAGCTCCTTTGCCCTCTGGAATATTTTATTCTTAGCCCCTTGATCCTTTAAGAACTTTTGCTTCTTATGATCCTGGAATTGTGACTTAGGTGCCTGCTCTCCTGTGGTCTTGTGAGTCAGTGCTCCTTTCTGCCTTGGACCTGAGACTAGGACCCCTGCTCCCCTGTAAGTAACCATAAGTGCTCTTCTCCACCTAGAACTGTGACCAGGGTTCCCACTCCCTTGTGGCTGCAAGCACAAGTATGCTGGTTCTCCTGCTCACACTTAGACCTTGACCTGAAACTGAATATGGGCAGTGCAACAGAGCTCTGCACCTAATATCAACAAAGGGTCTCCTGTAATTTCCTTCTGATCAATTTTTCTACTCCCTTATGGGCTGAGAGCTCTAGAAGCCACCACTCACCTCATGCTGCCACCTTCAAAGCCCAACCCCCCCTCCCTCCATGAAATAGGCCTTTCCTGCTGCTATCCCAAGTTATATTGGGCTAGAAAACTGTTTCACCTCAACCTTTTAAA
>JAQQSW010014368.1:0-10000 GCA_028646575.1 Pseudocheirus occidentalis | reverse complement strand
CTGGTGGAGGGAACAGTATTTTCACAGCATTTAGAAGCTGGGCTGCTAGACTGAAAACTGAGATGGAGTTTTCATTGAAATCAGAATTGGGTGAAGGCTGAAGTTGCCTGGAAGGCCAAAGGTGGCTGCTGCTGCCTGGAAGGCTGCCTGGAAGACTTAGAGGGTCATCTGGAAGGTTAAGATTTCTTCTGGGTCCTAGGGCCAGCTGAGCTGCTGGAGTACTAAAGAAGCATGACCAGAACAAGATTTTGTTTGTTTGTGGATTGGTTGATCCTTGACTTCCTGGCAACAGAAGTGGTGAAGGTTTAGAGATGTGGTGGACCCTGTAAACTTCAGTGTATACAAGGAACTGCCTGGAGGACTGGACAAGAACCTGGGAGCTGTCTGCTTCTGAATCCAGTTGACTGTTTGATGGATTCAGGTAGGAGCTAGGACCATGAAAGGGGATCCAGGGAATCTGAAAGACCACCAGGGAATCTGAAAGACCACCCAGAATCAAGATGAAGAAAAGGCCTCTCCTCAGATATAGAATGCCTGTTAAAATTGAAGTTCACCAGACACCAAGAGATCCAGGTTTGTGTAATTTTCTAATGATTGCATTTAGTGATTAATGATACTTAGTGGCTGATTGCTAGATAAGTGACTGAATAATTTAATCTAGGATTGCCCTATGAGGTGTATATTGATTACTGCATTGTGAAATTACCAAATGATTATGTATGTGGGATTTCTCCCCTTTAGGGAAACCAGATGATTACTCTTTTGTTCTTTGTTCTAAATATTGTGGGCACTGTAGTGAAAAAAATGTGACCATTCTAATTTTAAGCTTTTGTGGACACTATATTGTGTTTTTCTGTGATAAGATGTAATGTTGTGAATATTATACTGTACCTTGATTTTCTGAAAAAGTTTGCCTTAATTTATTATGGAATAAATGGATTGTTCACTATACTGTGTAATCAGAACCTTAAAAGCTGGTCACAGTAGCATTCTTTTGGGGAGCTGCTCGTGCATGGTGTTACACTTGGGAAGGACCAACTGTTAGAGGCATTATGACTTGCAAAGCAACACTGGATATTTTAATCAAGAAGCAGAGTCAAGATGGTAGAGAAAAGTCAGTCCCTCAAACCCCTCCAAATGCCTCTAAATAGTGTCGTAAAACAATTCCTGGAGCAGCAAAAACCACATAAGAATGGGGTGAAACAATTTTCCAGCCCAAGACAACTTAGGAACTTGACCAGAAAGGTCATTCCTCAGTAGGAGTGAAGCACAGTCTGGCATAGGCCTCACCAGCACAGGACCAGGCCCAGAAAACCAGGCGCAGGCCTTGGAAGCCACTAAATTAGCAGCAGTAGTAGATGCTTCCAGAGCTCTCAACCTACAATTAATGAGGAAGTTGAGTAACTGATCAGCAGACTACAAGGTTCTCTTTGCGGGCACTGGGGCAGGGCTCTGTTGTTTTGCCCATACTCAGTTTGGGGTTGCAGACCTGGGTAGCAATCTCAGGGAGAGAAGAAGACTAACACAACTGCACTTACAGTCTCAGTAGAGGAAGAACCGAGTTTATAGTTTCAGAGCAGAAAACAGTGCTTGTAGTCACTCACAGACCACAGCAAGTCCAGGAGAGTGGTAAATGCACCTCTTCTTAGATTATTCCACCTTGGAAAAACTAAAACCTTACAGGTCCCTAGAAATGTTTATGAAAACAGTTGCACATAACCCCTGAAAATTGGGACAGGGCATCTTCTATCCTGGAAGCAGAACCTCACTTTAAGAAAGAATGAAAAATCAAGAAATAGAATAGAAAAATGAGCAAGCACTGGAAAAATTGTGACCATAGAAAGCTACCTTGGTGACAAAGAAAATCAAAACACACTCAGAAGCGGATAACACAGTCAAAGTTCCAACATCCAAAGCCTTCAAGAAAAATATGAATTGGTCTCAGGCTGAGAAAGAGCTCAAACTGAAATTTTAAATCAAGTAAGAAAGGTAGAAGAAAAAAACTGGGAAGAGAAATGACAGTGCTGAGAGAAAATCATGTAAAATGAATCAACAGCTTGTTAAAAGAGACACAATGAAAATATACTGAAGAAAATAAGACCTTAAAAAACAGACAAGACCATATGATAAAAGACACACAAAAACCAGTGAGGAGAAGAATGCCTTGGAAAGCAGAATTGGCCAAATGGAAAAAGAGGCACAAAAATTTATTGAAGGAAAGAAAAAAAGTCTCCTTAAAAAGTAGAATTGGCCAAATTGGGGGAGGGGGGAAGAAATATAGCCAAATTCCAAAATTATCAGGTGAAGCATCCAAAAAAGAAAATCTACAGTCAGAATTACACAGGACTTAGAAGTTTCTACATTATAAGGATCAGAGGGCTAGGAGTTTGATATTCTTCAAGGGGCCAAAGAAGCTAGGATTGCAACCTACCCAGCAAAACTGAGTATAATCTTTTAGGAAGGGAAATTCATTGAAACAGAGGATTTTCAAGCATTCTTGATGAAAAGTCCAGCTCTAGAGAGAAAATTTGACTTTCAAATACAAGACCCAAGAAAAACAGGAATAGGTTAACAGGAAAGGTCATTCCTAAGAGACTTAATGAGGTTAACTTGTGTATATTCCTACATGGGAAGATGATGCTTGCAATTCACAACAGCTTTCTCATTATTAGAGCAGTTAGCAGTATAGATAGATAGATAGATAGATAGATAGATAGATAGATAGATATGGAGGGTACAGTTGTGAGTTGAATATGAAAGCATAATATCTGAAAAAATAAAATTAAATGGTGAGAAAAGGAATGCATTGGTAGAAAGGGAAAGGAAGAAGTAGAATGGGGTAAATTATCTCAGATAAAAAGGCAAGAAAAAAGTTTTTATAACCGTGGGAAAGATGGGGGAGGGGGGTAGAAGAAAGTGATCATTATTCTCATCAGGACTGGTTCAAAGAAAGAATAACATACATACTAAATTGGGTATAGAAATCTATCTTACCCTACAGTAAAGTAGGTGGAGGAAGTAGATAAGAGGTGGAGGAGGAGTGATAGAAACAAGTACAGATTGGGAGAGGTGATGAACAAGCTTAAAGAAATAGTAGGGATAGGTGAAAGGAGAGAGAGTAGAATAAACAGGTGTGGAAGGGAATAAGATGGAGATAACTACATTTAGCAATCATAACTAAAAAATGAACCAAGGTTTTCTGAAAAAGGCTTCATTTCTCAAATATATGAAGAACTGAGTCAAATTTATTTAAAAAACAAGAGGAGCCATTTCCAAATGCATCAAGAGATGAATTTTTTCCAATGTAATACTAAAAATACTTATGTACATAGGAGGTTCTCTAAATTGTTATTGATTAGAGGAATGCAAATTGAAACAGTTCTGATGTATTACTTCATACCTAATATTAGATTGGCTAATATGAGGGAAAAGAATAATGACAAATGTTGGGGAGCATATGGGGAAAAATGAGACATTGGTGGAGTTGTGAATTTATTGAACCATTCTTTAGAGCAATTTGAAACAGTGCCCAAAGGGCTATAGAATTTTGCATACCCTTTGACCTAAGAGTGCCAGTAGTATGTCTCTATCCAAAAGGAGATAAAATGAAAAAGGAGGAGGAGGGACCTTTATGTACAAAAATATTTATATCAGCTCTTTCCTGGGGGTAAAGAATTAGAAGTTGAGGGTAACACCATCAATTGTGGGAATAGCTCAAGAAGTTGTGTTATGTGATTATGATAGAAAATCACTGTGCTATAAGAAATGATGAGATGGATTCTCTCTGAAAATCCTGGAAAGACTTGTCTTGGCTAATGCAAAGTGAAATGTACTGTGTACAAAGTAACGGCAATATTGTTCAATGATCAGCTCTGCATGACTTAGCTTTTCTCAACAATACAGTGATCCAAGACAGCTCTGAAAGACACACAATGAAAAATGCTATCCAGCCCCAGAAAAAGAACTGATGGTATCAATACAGATTGGCTCAAGGTTTAAAAAATTCTTTCTTTTACTTAACTTTTTTTTGCTGTTTTCTTTCACAACATGACTAATATGGAAACATGTTTTGCCTGACTAGAATTGTGTAAAATATATCAAATTGCTTGCCTTCTCAGTGAGGTGGGTGGGGAGGGAAGAAGGGATAAAATTTTAAATTCACAGTTGTAAAAACAAATATTTAAAAACTGCTTTTACATATCATTGTGGGAAAATGAAATATTAAGAATTCAAAAATTTTTAAAAAAATAACTGGGATCAAATTCTGACTCACTGGTGTGTCATCTGCATAATCTTGGAAGTATCATGTGACTTTTATTAAACATAAAGGGGGTTAAGGCAAGAGGAAAGACTAGCAGACAAAATGATCTGTAAGGTTATTTTATCCACTGGGAGGTTCTGGATATTTATAGTAATTCTGGGAATCTAGAATTGAGGGCAACAATTTGTGTAGGACACTCAGAGTTTAGCCTTACCTCTGTACCCCAAACGACAAGCCCCAAAACCATACAGGGAAGGTGACAGGTACTAAAGGTTCTGGAACTTTAATATGAAACAACTCAACCTTACCTAGACTGCTGTAACTGCTTACCTAAAGAAAAACCTTAGAGGGTAAAGGGAAAATGAACACCATTAATGAAATACTGCCAATGTTTTGTTATTTTTTTCCTCTTCTGTTCTCTATCAGCCCCCTTCCATTCTCTCTGACTCTCCAGCTTTCCCAGAGCAGAGTCATCAGCACTGGGTGAATTGCAGGGTGAGTGAAAATGTTAAAAAATAAAACCCACATCTTCAGTGAAATTACTCTTTTTGGAGTGGGCAGGTCACCACCTCTCTGAGGCTATTCTCACAGGGTAATTTCAGACAGCCCTGCTGAGGGGTGAATTGAGTGCACCTGACAGGGGGAAAAAGTCCCACTTATCACCTCTGGAGCATCCTATCAGGACACCTGCCTGACTGTAGTCAAATTGCCAATGAATAATTAAAAGCTAATTTCCATAAAGTGATTTGCCATCTTTTATTGGCCCCTGTATCTCCCTCAGATGAGTGGTTCCTCAGAGAGTTATTGTCTGGTGTTAACCAGTTTCCACCTGCCTGAGATGATGGAGCAGGAGATTGGGAAAGGCCTATTTGGTTGCCTAAAAGGGAACAGAAAGAGTGGCAGTTCTCATCACAAAGAACATGGGTCTAGTACAAATAAGGAAGAAATAGAAAGGACTTTATAGCCTCCTATCCAGTGAATTAGACAATAAAATATCATAATTTCCAGTTTTATTGATGAGGAAACTAAGGTTCAGAAAGACTAAATAGTTTGTCCAAGGCTTTTCAGCAACTAAATATCCTAGCTGGGGTTTGAATCCAAATCTCCATTTCTAGGATTATTTCGGCTACACTACACTGCCTTTCTATATATCACTATGTGTTACTAAGAAAAGATTGGGGGCAGTATAACTATTAGAAAGTTGCTGAAGGTACAGATTTCCTATAGTTGTAATTAGCAAATACTTTCCTCATTATCCATCACTGTGCCAGAACATATGGGCTGGAACACTCAAGAGGTTAACCTTTGAATCAAGGTCAATTGGAGGAGAAGCCAAGAAGTTATTCTCCCAAGTCTTCATATCTCTTTTTTCTAAGTCCTACCCTTTTCTAGTACTAGAATCTAAACCACAGGAATTTCTTCCCTCTGTCCTATTGGCTATGATTCCAGTATAAACTGAGAACTAGGCTGTTTACTTGATGGTTTGTCTCTGATGTTACTGACCTTGGACCTCATATTACTTAATATTACCTAATATTGACCTCATATTACCACTGTGCCCTGTTTTGGTATTGCATTTAAACAAAATCATGGGCATTTCTTAAGTTCCTACTATATGCAATGCATTGTACTAAATGCTAGAGATATGAAGATAAGAATGGAAATTCCCTATTACCACTGAGCTTATATTTCTTCTGTGAAATAATCAGAATCTTTAGTATCCCTTATGGCTCTATATCCTATGACTTGAAATTGTTTAGCCTGGACATTATGAATTTCAAGGAGGCTTCAATACTTTCCAAATAACCAGAGGGGATATCTGTTCTCCACATCCACAAAAGATGAAGCATACAGAATGAGAAAAATTGAGATTTCATTAAAACTCAAAGTCCTATGGCCAGATTCAAGAATATCATCTAGCAAGAAACCTGGTTTCTGGGGTGGCTAGGTGGTGCAGTTGAATAGAGCACTGGGCCTGAATTAAGGAGGACCTGAGTTCAAATCAAGCCTCAGACACTTAACACTTAATTAGTCATGTGACTTGCTTGTCTTCCCCCCTCCAAAAAGCAAAAAGAAAGGAAAGAAAAAAAGAAAAAGAAACTTGGTTTCAGGCCAATAAAGGCCAGAAAGTACCAACTATGAAGATCTAAAACACAAAAGAATCCAGAGAAATATGAAGAAAGTGAGCAATTACATCTTGAGAAAACTGTGTTTTTGCTAGATACTTGCTACTACTTTGAACAAGTCACTTCTCTCAGGACCTTAGATTCACTGTCTGTAAAATGAAGGCTTTCTTTCAACTGGATGATTTATCCATTTCTTCTTTTGGATTCTCATATTTCATTTGAAAGAAGAGTAGGTCGAAGATAGAATGAAGACCTACAAAGTCCAAGGGGAAGCTTGGTCATGTTCAAAGGGGGCTGAGTTCCCAGGGCTTGGACCCTCGTTTGATTTTTTCATAGGTTTGAAGAAAAAACACAAACGTTATATTTAATAACATATAATAAGTTATTTCCCTCTCCCATTAGCTTGCCAAGAGGGGAAGTAGAAAAGCTACATGGGGGAGGGGATAAGGGGAACATCAGTGGAGTTCCTTAGAAGTCTATAAATATCTGAACTGCTCAGGCTTGTTAAATCCACCCCTCCAATTGTATCTAAAGAGGCTGCTGTTAAAGTCAGACAGAGGAGACTTGCTCATTAAGTGGAATAGTGGGCAGGGCCATTGGGGAGAGAAGATATAGAGTCTCCCTCCCATTCCTTCCCTGAGAAGCACTTCAAATGAAAAGGCAGGCAAAGGGAAAGTTTGAGCTTATGTGCTGCTTATGAAGAGCACCAGAAAGTTGGTTGTAGGGAAACGGGATCCAACTAAGAGGTGATGTTTACATAAGACTTTCCATCAATCTGTAAGCATGCATTAAATACTTTCCTTATGTCAGAGGCTGGGCTAAGTGTTCCAGAACAAAAAAAGACAAAAAATAATCCCTGCCCTCAAAGAGTAGACATATTAGCAAGGGTTTCAACATTTAAATAAAAAGATACAGAGAAGATCTATTATAGAAAAGATGGAAGGCTCTAGAACAGTGGTTCTCAACCTTCCTAATGCCATGATCGTTTAATACTCATATCTGGGAGTATCTGCATGTAAGTGGATCCACTTGGAGACTGATAGAGGAGCAGTGTCTCCAAAGGTCTTAGGAGACCCCTGTGAAAGGGGCATTTGACCACCCCAAAGGGGTCACAACCAACAGGTTGAGAACTGCTACTCTAGAACTAGAAGAGCCAGAAAAGAGATTTCAGCTGAGTCATGAAAGAAGCCAGATATTCATTGAGAGAGAGGTGAGGAAGCAAAAATGCAGGCACAGCTAGGGCAAAAGCATAGAGATGAGTGATGAGCTACAGAAGACATCTCTTCTCTGAGAGCATAAGGAAGGTAAGTACTGCCAAATATATATATAACATTACAATGGAAAGTTATAGAGGTAAAAATCTAAATTGTTTTATTATGTTCAAGAACAGGTTCAGGCCTCAGAAAATAGCTGAAATATCATTAGAACACTAACTTGGCTTCTTAGAGGCAAAATTACAGCAGAGTGATAAATCCTTTTGCGTATTTCAGTCTTATATATTCCCCTTAAGCTACACAAGTTATAGAAAAGATAGATCCACAATCCCAATACTTTCTTCAATGGCAAAAACGTTGAATAAACTTAGTTATACAGAGTTATATTTTCATACATGCCCCCAAGGAAACAATCTTCTTAAAAAAAACTCTGGTAAGCAATGTCAGGTTACTAACTAAACTACATTTAGAAGATTCACAAAGAGGCTGATTGAGGAGGAACATTAACATGATAACAAAGAGTCCGGGAGAGTTGATCATTTCCTTCTGGCTTCTTTTTCTTTCAATTTCTATTTTGCCCTCTGGTTCTAGAATATCAGGGCAATTTTCCTTGAGAATTTCTTGAATGATGATTTCTAGATTCTTTTTTTTTCATGGTTTTCAGGTAGTCCAATAATTTTATAAGTTGCCTCTCATTTCTCATCCCAATTTTTCTGCCATTTCTCTTACTTGATTTTCAAAATCTTTCTTGAGCCCCTCCATGGCCTGTAACCAATTCCCGTTTTTCTTGGAAGCTTTTGATGCAGGAGTTTTGCCTTTGTTGACTTTTGGTTCCATGTTTTGATCCTTTTAGTCCCCCCAAAAAGGATTCTGTGGTCTGATTGTGCTTCCTCTGCTTGTTCATCTTGCCAGTCAATTACTTGACTTTTGACCTCTTTGCCATGGTAGAACTCTGCTTCAAGAGTGGAGAGAGCTTTGTCCCAAATCACTAGGTTTTTGCAAATGCTCTCAGAGGTCTGAGAAAGGCACCTCTTCTACAGTCACCACAAGCTCTGTTATAGTGACATTTCTCACCTCAGGACCATCACCAAAGAAAGCAACCCATATTCAAGCAGGTCAAAGCAAGAGCAATTACCCTCTGAATGGTTGCTTGGTTCCCCCTACAATCCACAGGCCAGGAGCTATGAAGGAAGCCATATGAGAGCAGCTGCAGCTGCCTTTCCTCTGATACCTCTCTCACCAAGGACAGGGGCCAGACCATGCTCTGCTCTCACCCAGTTCCAACAGAGTTCCTCACTGACATTTTACTTTCTCTTTGGCATTTATGGGTTGAAAAGTCTGGAAACAGCCACAGCTTCTGATGATTCACTGTCTTGAATTATGCTCTGGCTAGTCTGTGCTGCTGGTCAGTACCACCCCTGGCTCAGTGCAGCTCACACAGGAATGGGTGTGGATCCCGGCTTGAAGTGATAGACCTTTCCTGTCAGCCTGCAGTGATGAATTCAGTGTAAGATTTGTTTATCTCTGTCACTTTGTGCGATCTGATGCTCTACAATTTATTTAGAGTCATATTTTACAGATATTGGAGATGGTTATGGAGGGAGGTCACAGAATTTCCTGCTTCTACTCCACCACCTTGGCTCTGCCCCAAACTTTGGGGTTTTTATCTAAGGAACAGTGATGGATCTATTTTCTTTTTTCATATCCCATGGGGCAAGTTTTGGTCAGATGAAGTTTATATTAAGAAAAAGTTGCAAGAAGAATGAAAAGTAAAATTGTCATAACAAGTGTGTAGTGTGAAGGCCATGATATATGGATCTTAGAGTGCATTGAGGTAAAAAAGAGTAGAAGAAGGAGAAAGTAAGTAAGAGTCAGATTGTGAAAGAATTTAAATGCCACATAAAGGATTTTACATTGATTGCTTTTTTTTGAGGGGGGGATGGTAGGGCAATTGGTGTTAAGTGACTTGCCCAGGGTCACATGGCTAGTTTTGTGTTAAGTGTCTGATGCTGGATTTGAACTCAGGTCCTCCTGACTCTAGGGTGGGTACTCAATTCACTGCACACCTAGCTGACCCTACATCTAATGCTAGAGGTAATAAGGAAACATTGAAATTATGACTATTATCTCATTTTATCTGCTTAGCAATCCTGAGGTAAATACTATGTGTGTGATATAATGTTGTATAACTAGTAAATGCCTGAAGAATTGTTCCCATTTTTTACAACTGAAAAAAGAGACTCAGAGAGGTTAAGTAACTTGCCTATGATTATGAAATTAATGAGTTTCAGAATCAGGGTTTGAAACCAGATTTTCCTAACCCTAAGTCAAGCATCATTTTTACTATGTTTCAAGCTTTTGCAAAGATTTCCTAACCTGAGAGACAAGCACTTACCACT
>JAQQSW010014367.1:0-12123 GCA_028646575.1 Pseudocheirus occidentalis | reverse complement strand
CAAAACTGAGTATAATGTTCCAGGGGAAAATACGGTCATTCAGCCTCCA
This sequence comes from Pseudocheirus occidentalis, assembly GCA_028646575.1. NCBI lineage: Eukaryota > Metazoa > Chordata > Mammalia > Diprotodontia > Pseudocheiridae > Pseudocheirus > Pseudocheirus occidentalis. The sequence continues at coordinate 12,074 of JAQQSW010014367.1, read as the reverse complement.
TATAGGAGGCTACATATGTGTATGAATACATATCTAAGCATGTGTGTATATGTGTATATAGAGAGTATAGGACGAATTGAATACAAAGAGATGATACTTTAAAAGGCGAAATTCTGAGGTGGGAGAGGACTAGAATGAGAGGAGACAGGGAGAGACAAAACGGAGTTAATCATCCCATAGAGAAGAGGCAAGGGATAACTATTACAATTTTACTTTCAATTACTCTAATTGAATTGGGCTTAAGGAAGAAATGGCAGAAACTCTAAACTGGCCATCATGCCACACAGGAGAGTAGGGGGCACAGAGATGAGAGGTGTGATGACGGAGGGGAAGGCAGGGTCTGGGGGAGGGATGCCGGAAGCACACACTTCAGTAAAGGGACAAGGACAGGGTAGAGAACAGAACAAGGTGGGGGGAGGGATAGGAAGCAGAGACAGATGATCACTGTTACAATATGTCCACTATAAAGATGTACGATATAATCACACATCCACAGCCTGTCTTGAATTGATTGTCCTTCCAGGGGGGGTGGGTGACAAGGGAAGAATTGAAAGAATCTAGAATTTAAAGTTCTGTAATACCTGCAACTAGGAATTAAGATATACAGGGGCTGGGATAGGGAGACCCTCCCTCCCCTACCAGAAAGTAAGAGAGCAGAGCAGTGGAGGGGCTTTACAGTGGGATTACTGTTTTGAGGTTGGGGCAGGGGCAAGATGGGGAGAAAATTTGTAATTTGTAATTCAAAAATGTAATGAAAATGAATGATGTAAACAAGAAAACAAAAATATTTTTTTAAAAAAGAATAGTATGAGGTCTTCATAGAGGAATAGAATTTTTAGTGAGAGGTCTTGCTGAGCCCTTTTCAGGGCTATTCACCCACCCTTAGTGTCCACCTTCACCCACCTCTCATCTATGACTCCATGAAGCTTTAGCCTGCTCTGTTGTCACACTCTGCTAAGTTGTCTCTACAGACTCTGTAGACTACAAACCTCTACCAAGTTGAAGGTGACTGACACTCCTCAAACCTGTCAGTGATTTAGGGGGATGTCTCTCTGGTGAGTGAAAAAAAATGTTCCAATGACCATCAAGGTGGCTGAAGCAGACGCTGTGGGGTACTTAGATCTTGGTCAGGCATCAAAGATGCTAAGGTTGCCCACTGAATTCCAGGTCATTACTGGTCATCTTGATTTTTATCCTGTCACTGGACTTCAGTGACTCGGGAATAGAGAGTGAGGTTGATGACTTTCTGCAACTCTGTTTAACTTAAATCTAATTCATGTGTAAGTCAAGAGATATCATTGGTTCCCTTTGAAAACAAAGAATGAACAACAGCACCAGTCCGGTACTCCACCAAGAATTCATTATTATACCTATGTTCCCTCATCTCCTCCAGCATTTGTCATTTGTGATAGGTATGATGAAGTATCTTAGAGTTGTTTCCATTTGCCTTTTTCTAATCAATAATGACTTGGAACACTTTTTATGACTATAGATAGTATTTGATCTTTTTTTTTTTAAATTGCCTGTTCATATTGCTTGACCGTTTATCAATTAGGAAATGGCTCCTCTCCCACCATTTCTTCTTTTTTTCTTCTTTTTTTTCTTTTTTATTACAAATTTGACCCAGTTCCTATGTATTTGAGACATGAAGCCTTGGTTAAATAAACTTGCTTTAAAATTTTTGGTGTGCTTCATTGTCTATGGCACTTTTTTGGAGACTGTCATTTCACTGATTATTTCTTTTAATTAGTTCTGGTTTTGCTTTTGTTTTGTTTGTTTGTTTGTTTGTTACCTCTACCCTTTTTTCTTCAGTTGAAGCATAATATTTTCTGTTCTAGCTTTTTATTTTAATTCTGGTTATACCTTTTTGTTTCAAGGGTTTCCCTTATATACAACATACTGTTTAATCCTAGTTTCTAATCCATTCAACTATCAGCTTTGTTTTATAGGTTAGTTCATCCCATTCACATTCACAGATATAATTACTACTGTGTATTCTCCTTCACCATATTTTTTGTTTCTTCTCTCTTTTTGTCTTGTCTCTCCTCAAAAGTCTGTTTTGCCTCTGACCAATGCCTTCCATACTCTGCCCTCTCTTTTATCACCCTATGTCATTTCTCTTTTCTCCTGCCCCTCCTGTTTCCCTACTGGGTAAGATCGACTTCTATATCCAACTGATTGTGTATATATATTCTTCCCTCTGCTATTCCAAAATTTAATTTGAGGGGTTATTTTAAAGTTGTTTGAAGGAGAATTATTGGAGAGTTCAGATGAATCCTGGTCATCTTCTATTTAATATAATTTCCGTTCATGTTCAAAGTTTATAGAAGGCAGTTCTTTTCATTATAGGTGCTTAAAAGAAATGGAAATGTGGCAAAGAAATAAGAGAGCATAGTGACAAGAAACTATCTACACACTCAAAAATCTGTCTAGGTGGTGAAACTATTTAAAATTCCTTTTATATACATAGTGCCTCAAACTGTTTAGTAACTTTTTTTGGTGTGATTCCAAAGTTAACTCTAGACTTTACTACCAGTAAATACTGGACACTAAGAAAGTCATTTCAACTCTTTGGACTGAACACAGTGCTTATGAGCACGTGAAGGATTCTCTGATCATATATTAACCACATGGAACTCAGAACATGTATGTAACTGTTTCATCTGCCTACCATGTGAAGTATTTACAGACCTTTTATTGGTTGCTGAGCTGGAACTAAGAACACTTACAGTGATTGTTGATGAAATAATGTGGTCAATTTTTTTCCTGATTGAGTTCAAGAAAGGAATATTGTGAGATTCTGTATGGGAAGAGACCTGGGCTTTTATCTCCCCATAAGGCTTGCAGCCATATGGCCCATGAACACGTGGGCCTGCTACTGCATCTGTTTCTATTATGTCTATTCTTTCTGCTCTTAGGTGGAATATCAGAATAGAGAGATGCTGTGATTATTGAAAATAGGAAAACCAGATTGTCAGAGGTCTAAAAATAGCAGTCCACAATAGATTTTATGGACAATCAAACCTGTTGAGGAATAAATTGCCAACCAACCTCCTTGGCCCAGCATAAAAGTAACATGACAGCCACAAAGAAGAATCAGTAGAGACTCCATGATCAGCTTTGTAGCATTCAAAATTGAGCTTAATATGGGAAATGCCTTGCAGAAAATCTTCTTAATATGACCTCCTCTCCCCCAGAGACCAAGGGGAAAGGGCATCCCAATTCTCAAGATTGTTTTCGTAGTTGTGTTCTTGATATATCTTCTCAGCAACTATCTCTTTGTAAAAGCAAATTGATATTAATTCCTATAAGAGCTATTAAATATAATTGGTGATTCATATTGAGGAGATAATATTGGAATGGGCTTTGAGCCAAAGACAATAGAGAAGCACCACAAAACCTATATATGTGCCCCTAAAAATCTGAGGGTGGGAAATGGACTCATGGACCTTATGTCAGTGTGAATGGGAGTTGGGACAAAAGTATTCAAGCATATAGGACAATCAGGCCATATGCTATTTCTCTATTTTACCAAAAAAAAAAGAAAAAAGAAATGGAAATGAAAGATTCAAGGAGAATATTATTCAAGGTCATGTGAATAGCTAGCTACAAAACTGGGCTTCCATCCAAGCCTTGTGTTTCCTTGTCCAGTGTTCTTTCCATTATATCACTTTTTATTACAGCAGCATTTCTGATATATTACATCTCCATATTTAGTGCATAGCATGCTTGTCAGTCATTTTGTGACTTTACCCCTGCTTGTAACATTTTCCTATTTCTATTGATACTACCATCCTTATAGTGAATCAGAGCTTAAACTACTTTTTGCTTTTTTCCCCTCTTAATAAAAATCCACATCTTGTCAGTTGCCATACCCTATCCATTTAAATTTCAGTTCTTCCCCACCCATATCACAACCCCCAACATACCCAGAACAGTGCAGTCTTAGTTGGGTTTCTCTGATTCTTATTCAGGCAAACAAAAAAGCTTCTGAAGTTGTTTTACAAAAAAAAAAATCTAGCTTTTCCAATAAAAATCTATGTCCCATTGTAATCCTCCTAATGCAAATATCTGACCAGGCTAATTTGCTGATCAAAACCTTGGTGACTCCTCATTGGATATAGAATGAAATACAGAATTCTTAGTCAGTCATATAAGAATTATCATATTCTAGTCTCAACTTGTCTTTCCAGGTATGTTTCCCATTTCTCCTTTTCACATAATATATGTTTATACAAAATTAAGAGAAAATTGCTTAATGCTTCCATTCCCCTCTCCCACATCTGAAACATGATCTTCACAACCCTCTCATACCTTGAATATACTTCCTCAGCATATTCACTTGTTGAAATTCTTTCATTCCTTAAAGTTTCAGTTCATGTACTAACCTCAATTCAATTGAATAAGAAACAAATATTTTCTAAGGATATTTTAAATGGAAGATGCTTGGGACTATAAGATACAAAAAGTCCTTTCTACCAAGCAACTATAATTCTATGCAGGGGACATGGGTAGGGAAATATTACACATATAAATATGATTAATTTCAAGGTAACTTAGAGAGGTAGATAGTGCTAGAAGTGGGTAGATCAAGGGATAGAACATGAATTGATCCTTAAAGGAAGATAAATAATCTGAGACCCAGAGAAGAGGAGAAAGTACATTCCAGGCATGAGAAATGGCTTCAGCAAATTTGCTGAGGTGGTAGATAGTGTATGGTGAGGAGCAGGGGAGGAGTCAGGCTCATCATATAGTTTTGCTAGAACATGATGTTTGTGGAAAAAATAAAGTTGAAATGATAGTATAAAGAGAGATGAAAACTATCTGTTTCATCTGCCTGTGTGTGAAATATCTATATCTATATACACATATACATGTATATGCATATATATATATACAAATATATTGAGTTTATTGCTATGTATATTGAATGCTCTCTCATGTTCTGCTGTGCACATGGGATTTTTTTTCTTTTCTTATTTTATATTATTTTAGTTTTAATATTTGTTTTTCTTTTATTTTGTATCTGTTTAAAATTTTAAAAGTTACTAAAATAAATACATAATTAAAAATTTCCTTGAATTCCATCCTAAACAGTTTCAATTTTATCCATTAAGTGATGGGAAACCACGAAATTTTTTCAACAGAGGAGAAAACATATGATCTGTGCCTAAGTAAGATAATTTCAGAAGCTTTGTGGGGGATACATCGCAGAAAGGTGAACCTGGAAATAGGGAGATGAAGTAGGACACATAGTAGTGTCAGAGAGAAATGATGAAGATCTGCATTAGAGTGGTATTAATGGGAGTGAAGAGAAAGTTACAGATCTGAAAAGTATTATGAAAGGAGAATTAAAAATATTTGAGAAATGATTCAAAATGAGGACTATAAGAGAGGAAAGATTTAAGTATGACCCCAAGGCTGTGGGACTGAGAGACTAAGAGGATAGTGCTATCTTGAACAGAAATAGGTAAGTTTGGAAGAGGTGTAAATTTAAAAGGGGAAAAACCTTTTCTGATCATCTTGAAATTGAGATGTAGACAGGATACCTAAGAGAAAATGTTTAGCAGATATTTTATGGCATTTGATTTGCATATATGTAATATACATATATATGTACACACACACATACATATATGATTAGAGCTAGATATATAGATTTGGGTTTCATCTGCATAAATATAATAGAGAATCTAAGAAGGATGATAAAATTTCCAAGAAAGAGAGTATAAAGATAAATAGGTAAATAAGAAGGGATTGGGCACATAGTCCACAGAAGCTAAGGGAAGACAGAGTGTCTAGAAGAAAGGATAAGTTAATAATGCCAAAAGTTGAAGAGTCAGTAGTAAAGGATAGTCAACAAATTAATGAAGAAAATGCATTTAGGTTCTCTTGTTGAAATTCTTTCATTCCTTAAAGTTTCAGTTCATGTACTAACCTCAATTCAATTTAATAAGAAACAAATATTTCCTAAGGATATTTTAAATGGAAAATGCTTGGGACTATAAGACGCAAAAAGTCCTTTCTACTAAGGAACTATAATTCTATGCAGGGGACATGGGTCAAGTGAACCTGGGTCAAGACTAGAAGGAAGTCTGAGAAAAGTTCATGAGATTTAGTAGTTAATAGATTTTACAAAAGGAGGAATTGTTTCTAAAGAGTGGTTATAGTTGAAAACTATATGTTAGGAGACTGGGAGATAGATAGTGAGGAAGCAGAATGAGGAAGTACAAGTGACTCATCATAGGATTTTTGGCAATAAAAAGAAAGAAAATATAGGATGATAATTGAAAGAATGATTAAAGTCAAATGAAGATTCTGTTTTAGAGGGAGCACATACATGTACATATATGTACAAGTCATAGAAGAAGAGAGTATATTTTGGAATATATTGAAGATTACAGTGAAAAGAAAATTAGCAATAGGGCAAGATTTTAGAGATGGAATGGGATTGACAGTATAGCTAAAACTGTTGTCCTTGACAGTCAGAAGGGCCACATCTTAATCAAACACTGAGGGAATGACTATAGGTGGAAAAAAATGGAGGTTTTATGGGTATGCTGGTCTTTTTCCACCCAGCAAAATGGGAGGCAAAGGTATCTTTAAGAAAACAAGGTAGAAGAATCACTGGGTGCTTAAGGAGAGAAAATAAGGTTTTAGCAACTTCTAAGAAAAGTTGGCTAATCAATCAGGGAAAAATGAAAATTTCCTCTCCATTAGTGAGGTCCTGTTCTATATGAAGATTTCCTTGATTCCTTCAGCTGAAGTGACCAACTTCCTCAAAATTTCTGAAAGTATGTGTATTATGCTGGTATGTTGCTGTATTCATTGAAATGGAATATACGCTTTTTGAGAATAGGAAATCCTTTAATTTTCATACCTGAATGCTTACATCAGTGATTTGTGCATAGAGTTTAAAAATGCTTTTTAAAATTCAATTGAATCTTCTAGAAAACTGTGAAAATAATTTTCCTAAAAATAGGTGCCACTTTCATTTTCCTATGCAAAAAATCAAATGTCTATATGCTGTTTCTAAGCTACAATAAGAAATCCTCAGAACTGTGCTTAAATTATTCCAGAGTATGACTCTAGCCTGTCTTTCTTATTTCACATTATTTTTCTTTCATATGCTTTTGTGTTGAAAATTCTGCTTCCTTGCTTATGTTCAGATTGCCCACTATCACTGTACTGCACATCCTCCTCACCTTAGAATTCTTCCCTTCCCTTCAAAGCAGAACTTAGGTATCACTTTTTCAAGAAACCCTTGCAAATCTACATCATTGTTTTTATTATCTCTCACTTTAAGCAATATTGCACCAAGTATAACCGCTGCAATCCCACCCCACCCTTGCCAGAAAATATAATTTTTGTCAGTTAGGGTATATGTTCCCCTTAGCATCCAATAGTGATCTCCCCTCAATAGTCACTTAATAAATGCTTATCAGACTGAATGTTGCTTCAGCACAACACAATTAAGAGCTAGAAGCTCTTCCAAACTCAAAGGAGTATTGATATTTTAGCGCTCAACCTGACAATATGTTTTTTTTTCTTGAGCATAGCTGTCCCATCTCAGCTGGAGCAGACTGGATCCAGAGATTGGGAGGGGTCAGGTGTCCTCTTTGATTTTAATTAGGAATTAAAAATGATTAATCTTAAAGAAAAAAATATTGCTAGATCTAAAAGTCAATCTGAAGGACAAAGATAGTAGCACTATCAAACTTTCACTTGCGTAAACTGCTAGTTATTGCCATAATATGCATATTATCTTGGAAAGGGAAAAAGAATGTAGGCCCCTGTCTATTTTCTTGAAAGTTAATTAATTAGGGAAATGATAAAACGAACACACAAATGATAGGGGAATATATTTTTAGGAAGCTCAAAGAATACAATCAATATCCTATGTCAGGAGAATTATCTGTTCTTACTTTTCTCCTTTGTACCCAGACCATCCAACAATCACCAAAAGTTACAGATGTTAACTGGTTTAATTAAAGTACTGACATGGTTAAGTAGCCTTTATGCTCTGTAATTTTCCCCAATAAAATTGCTATTGAAATACCAGCCTATCAAAAAGAGCATGTAACAAGGATAGTCTTGGTATCACTACCATTTTCCACATCAGTTCCGTCCTAGACATCTATTCCCAGCTTTATTACAACCTTTGTGTGTGGTACTGATCGCTTCTCTTCTATTAACTGTGCTAACAAAATTGTAGTTGAGTTCAGTGAAACCACTGATTTTGTTTCAAAAAGACATTAAATTAATCTTCTTCCATTGTATATTATATTTTACTAGTTTAAAGTATTTTAATAAATGATCAGCTGATTTAATCACAATATTTTTCTATAGTAATATCACATATGCACTCAAAAGCATATATTTTGTGCTTGCTTCAGTAGTCCATATACTGAAATTGGAACAATGCAGAGAACATTAGCATGGCCCCTGCACAAGGATGACATGCAAATTTGCAAAGTGTTTCATATTTTGGAGGGCATCTGGGTGGCACAGTAAATAGAGCACCTGCACTGGAGTCTGGGGGACCTGATTCCAAATCTGGTCTCAGGTGCTTGACAATTACTAGCTGTGTGACCTTGGGCAAGTCACTTAACCCCAAGTGTCTTGCCTTTCTCCCTCCAAAAAAACAAAAACAAAAAGACAAAACAAGAATATGTTTCTTTTCCTAAGGAAAGAGATTAAAAACAACAAAAGGAAAATTAATGATTAAAACCTGCCCCATCGTATATTATCTATGTCTCTTCAGAAAAATCACTTAATTGTTCTGTGCCTTATCATCTTCAAATGTAAAGTGATAGAATTAGGATAAATTCCATAATTCCACTTCCTAGATTATTAAAGAAATACTTAGATTTATAAATCAGTATTCTTTTAAAGAAACACAAAGGCTACTTCCAATTGTTTGCTACTGATGAAATATTTGCATTTGCAAGGGATGAATCTGGCTGAACTTCATAGGGTTTGCTAAAAATTTTGAATACTGAGATTTTTCCACTTTTATTCTTATTTACATTTTTTAAAAATGTATTATTTCTTTATTTTGAGTTTTCAGCATTCATTCCCACAAGATTTCAAGTTACACATTTTCTCACCATCTTTCCCCTACCCCAACCCTAAAATAGTGAGACTCCGTCCTCTAATCTGTTCTCTCTTATGTCCTCCCTCTTGCTTGCCCCCCAAATTTATAGTAGGGCAAGAGGGATTTCTATACCCCATTGCATGTCAATCTTATTTCCCAGTTATATATAAAAATAATTTTCTAACATTTGTTTTTAAAACTTTTATTTCCAGATTCTCTCCCTTCTTCCTTCCTCACCCACCCCCACTGGGAAGACAAACAATTCAATATATATACATGTGTAGTTATACAAAAAGTTTCCATAGCAGTTATATTGTGAAAGACTAAGTATATTTCCTTCCATCTTGTCCTGCCCCTGCTTATTCTATTTTCTACTTTGACCCTGTCCCTTTTCAAAAGTGTGTGCTTCTAACTACATCCTAATGATAATTAATTTAGCAGGTACTTGGCTTACTAACTAAGGGCTAAGCACTTCTGGGAAAGAAACAGAAGGTGCAAACTCTGTCTCCTGTGTGAATGAGACAGAAGGTGTAAACTCTGTCTCCTGTTGCTGACGCACAGGAGGGGTTTGGCTGAGACAGGAACACAATGTGTGTGTGTGTGTGTGTGTGTGTGTGTGTGTGTGTGTGTGTTTATAAGAAGAGTTGCAGAGATGGAGAATCAGAATCAAGAATTCTCTTCCTGGTGGTTCCTGGTGGAGGGAGCAGAATTTTCACAGCATCTGGAAGCTGGGCTGCTGGACTGAGAACTGAGTTGGAGTTTTCTATGAGACCAGAATCTGGTGAAGGTTGAAGTTGCCTGGAAGGCTGCCTGAAAGGCTGAGCTTCCTTCTGGGTCCTAAGGCCAGCTGAACTGCTGGAGGACTGAAGAAGCATGACCAGGAAAAGATTTTTTTGTTTGTGGGTTGGTTGATCCTTGAGTTCCCGGCAACAGAAATTGTGAAGGATTTGAGATGGACTGGACCCTTTGAACTTTGGTGTGTACCAGGAACTGCCCAGAGGACTGGATGAGAACCTGGTAGCTGTCTGCCTCTGAATCCAAGTGACTGTTTGGTGGATTCAGGTAGGAGCTGGGACCATGCAAGGGGATCCAGGGAATCTGAGACACCACTCCAAGTCAAGATGAAGAAAAAGCCTCTCCTTGGATATGGAATGTTTGATGAAATTGAAGTTTACTAGACACCAAGGGGTGGAGGGTTTGTGTAATTTTCTAATGACTGTACTTAGTGATTAATGATATTTGGTAATTGTGAATCTAGATAAATGACTGATTAAGTTCATCTAAAATATCCCCATGAATGGAAGATTGATCATTGTATTGTGGAACAATTGATAGATTAAGTAAGGAGGATTTCCCCCTTAGGAAAACCAGATGATTATTCTTTTGTTCTTTGTTCTAGATACTGTGGCCACTGTAGTGAAAATTATGTGCCATTCTAATGTTCAGCTGTCCTGAACACTGTATTGTGATTTTCTGTGATAAGATGTAATGTTGTAAATATTATATTGTGATTTGTTGTGAATGTTTGATTTGATTTGTGACAGAAGAAATGGAGTGTTCACTATGCTGTGTAATCAGAATCTTAAAAGCTATTCACAGTAGCATTATTTTGGGAAGTTGATCATGCATGGTATTACACCCTCTCCCCAAATCTGCCTTCCTTTATATTCCTCCTCTTATCCTTTCCCCCCCTACTTTCCCATAGGGTAAAATACCCAATTAAGTGTGTGTTATTTCCTCCATAAGCCAAATCCAATGTGAGTAAAGTTGACCTATTCCCTTTCACCTTCTTGCTCTTCCCCTCCATTGTAACAACTTTCTCTTGCCTCTTTTATATGAGACAATTTACCCTATTCTATCTCTCACTTTCTCCTTCTCTCATTATTTTACTCTCTCACCTCTTAATTTTATTTTTTAGATATCATCCCTTCATATTCAACTCATCCTGTGCCCTCTCTCTTTGTATGCATGTGTACACATATATACACACTCGCACATATATTTATATACACATATACCCTCCTATACATATGTAGATATGTATGTATACACATACACACATATATAGATATAGTCTCTTCAACTATCCTCATACTGAGAAAAAGACTCATAATTTACAATAATCATTTTTCTAAGTAGGAATATAAAGAATTCAACTTTAATAAGTTATTTATGATTTCTTTTTCCTGTTTACCTTCTCATGTTTTTGTGTTTGAAAGTCAAATTTTCTGTTCATCTTAGGTTTTTCACCAAGAATGCTTGAAAGTCTTCTATTTCATTGAATTACCATATTTTCCCTTAAAGCATTATACTCAGTTTTGCTGGGTAAGTGATTCTTGGTTTTAATCCTGGCTCCTTTGACCTCCAGAACATCATATTCCAAGCCCTTTGATCCCTTAATATGAAAGCTGCTAGATCTTGCGTTGTCCTGATTCAGTTTCCACAATAGTCAAATTGTTTCTTTGTGACAGCTTGTAATATTTTCTTCTTGACTTGGGAACTCTGGAATTTGGCTACAATATTCCCAGGAGTTTTCTTTTTCGGGATCTTTTTCAAGAAGCAATTTGTGAATTCTTTCAATTTCTATTTTGCCCTCTGGTTCTGGAATATCAAGGGAATTTTCCTTGAGAATTTCTTGAAGGATGATATCTAGGTTCTTCTTCTGATCATGGCTTTCTTATAGTCCAATAATTTTTCAATGATCTCTTCTGAATCTACTTTCCTGGTCAGTGGTTTTTCCAATGATATATTTCACATTGCCTTCTATTTTTTCATTTGTTTGGATCTGTTTTATATTATCTTGATTTCTCATAATGTCATTGACTTCATTTGTTCCAGTCTAATTTTGAAGGAATTATTTTCTTCAGTGAATTTTTTAAATTCCTTTTCTATCTGGGTAATTTATCTTTTTCAGGCATTCTTCTCCTCATTGGCTTTTTGGGCCTCTTTTGCCATTTGAGTTAGTCTATTTTTTTAA
>JAQQSW010014366.1:0-12123 GCA_028646575.1 Pseudocheirus occidentalis | reverse complement strand
GGGGTAGGCCGAGTGCGTGGGTTCTGCATTTGTTGACACAGGCCTTGTTCTCCTTCTTGTCATCAAGCTTGTTATCCCGGTGGCTAGGAGAAGATCATCAGAGTCCAATACTTGCCAAAATGAGGTGGTTCATGGTTGGGAGAGCTGGTCCAGGTTTTTGAAAGAATTCACTCATGCCTTCTCCTTAGTCAAAGGGGGCTTAATTAATACAAAAGCATGCAGGCCTGAGACTTAGGAAGGAGATAAACAAGGTCAATGATATAAGAAAAGGACTAGACTTTATAAGAGGAAGGGAAGGGAAGGGAAAATAATTGTGACAGACATGTTTACTGAAGCCAAACTAATTTTAGCATTGTCCATGTCTGAAAGGAAAAACAAACAAATATATTACATATATATGCATATATTTATATGTCTCAGTCTATACTCTAAGTCTTTCACAACTATATCAAGAAGTGGGTAGCATCTTTCATTCATCATTAGTCCTCTTAAATAGTGGTTGATCACTACGTTGATTAGAATTCCTAAGTGTTGGGGGTGGCTAGATGGCACAGTGAATAGAGCACTGGTCCTGGAGTCAGGAGAGCCTGAGTTCAAATCCAGCCTCAGCCACTTAAGACAAAAAAAAACTAGCCTTGTGACCTTGGGCAAGTCACTTAACCCCAACTGCCCTGCCTTCCCCCCTCAAAAAAAATTCCTAACTCTTTCAAAGTTGTTTTTCTCTACAATATTGTAGTCAAAGAGAAATAATACTCCTAGTTCTCACTTTGCATCAATTCATATAAGTCTTTCCAAACTTTTCTGAAACCATCTTTTTCATCATTTCTTATATTACAATATAGTCCATCACATTGATTGATCAGTCTCCCAGCTGATAGCCATCTCCTCAACTTCCAATTCTTTGCCACCACCAAAAAAAACTGCTATAAAGATTTTTGTACATCCTTAGGTAGAGTTTGTTTTGCTTAGGACTAATCACACAATTTGCCTCTAATTTCCCTCTTCTCCACTTTCCTTCCTATTTCCCTGCTGAATGAAATGAAATGCTAGACCTAATTGTCTGTATTCTTGCCTCCTTCAGATGACAGTAAGATTCAAGTGCCATTGTTTGTTATAGACCTGCATTTGTACTCTCCAATTAGGAGATCATTTACCCTTTCCTTTCCCTCCCCCGCTCATCTCTTTTCATTCTTTTTTTGTCTCTTTTTTTTTTTTGGAGGGGAGAGGGCAGAGCAATTGGGGTTAAGTGACTTGCCCAAGGTCACACAATTAAGTGTTAAGTGTCTGAGGCCGAATTTGAACTCAGGGCTTCCTGACTCCGGGGCCAGTGCTCTATTCACTGTGCCACCAAGCCACCCCATGCCCCCTAGCTGCCCCCATTCTTCTTTTAAGAACTTCAAGATTTAACAGAACCACTTCATTCCTTCTGTCTAACTAGACTTCCACTGCGGCCCCTAATGATAACAGGATTCAAAGGACATGCAATGTGTCTTCTTCTGCTACCTGTCTGATGGACCCTTCTCAATCTCCTTTACTAGGTCTTCATTCATATCATGCCTGAGAACTTTAAAGTGTCCCCAAAGGCTTTGTCCTGTACCCTCTTCTCTTCTTCCCCTTCAGCAAGTCACATGATCATCTCATCGGTTCCTATGAGTTCAATGATCATTGCCATGCAAACGATTCCCAGATCTACATATACAGCCCTAACATTTCTCCTGAGTTCCAGCCTTATATCACAAACTCCCTCAACTCACCATGTCCAAAACCGAACTCATTTTATTTCCCCAAATCCTCCACTTTTCCCCTCTGTCAGTTACTGTCAAGGTGCCAGTCTACCCTCCTCCCCGTCACCTGGGCACAGTTTCAGTGTCATTCTCAATTCATACTTCACACTTACCCCACATTTTTTTTGCACTCTTTGGAGGGGGGAGGGGAGGGCAGTTGAGGTTAAGTGATTTGCCCAAGATCACATGGGTAGTTTTTTGTGTTTTATATTAAGTGTCTGAGACCCAATCCAAATTCAGTCCTCCTGACCCCAGAGCCAGTGTTCTATTCACTGCCCTACCTTGTTGCCCTTACCTCACATTTCTAACCTATTATCAAGTCTTATTGTTTCTACCTTCACCTTCCTGAGTGTAATTCCCCAGAATGCACTCCTTGGGCAACTGCAACATAGTTCAGATGACACACGTAGAAACAATTCTACTTTTCTGGAGAGCATTTTGGGAATTACTCTCCTCCCAGAGAGGGTCATAGGGTCATAGGATCTTGGAGCTAGAACAATATGGGACCTCAAAAGTCATTCTTGTCCAACCCCCTCATTTGATAAGTGAGAAATCTGAGACCCTATAAGGCGAAGTGACTTGGAGAAAGTCACACAGGTTATGAATTTCAGGATGGGGATTTGAACTCAAGTCCTCTGACTTAAGAGCCAAAGCTCTTCAGTAACAATAACAATGTGTGGCAATCAACTATGTTAGACCTAGGCCTTCTCAGTAATACAATGATCCAAAGACAATTCCTAAAGATTCATGATAGAATATGGTAACCATAGCCAGAGAAAGAACTATAGGGTCTGAATGCAGACTGACGCATACTAGTTTCACTTGGGGGAAGGAGGGAGTAGAGGGCATTGTGGGGGATTTTTTCTCATTTATTCTATTTCTTCTTTCACAACATAATTAATTTGGAAATATGTTTATGTGACTACACATGAATAACCTATATCAGACTGCTTGCCAGCTTAGGGATGGGGGAAAAAGGGAGGAAGGAGAAAAATTTGGAATTCCAAATTTTTCAAAAAATGAATGTTAAAAATTGTCTTAATATGTAACTAGAAAAAATGAAATCACATTTTAAAAAAATTAAAGGCAAAACTCTTGTCACAGAACAGGGAAACCCCAAAGGAATGGAAAGTTAAAATGACTGACAAGCTTTCACTCCCCTGAATTCTTGATGGGGAGCCATTTCCATCACACAACCAGGAGTCAAGACACCTTAGTTCCAGACAGGGCTCTTTCGCTTGACTAGCTATGTAATCCTGAACATTTGTGAGAACATCATGAGCAAAATGAGTTCTTCCCTTCTCTTGGCCTGGAATGTAAAGGAAGGGGTGGGATCCCACCATCTCTGAGGTTGCTTGAAGCTCTAAGGTTATGTGATTCGGTGAATACCCTCCTGAGTCTGGTTGCAGCTAAACCTCCTTAATTTATTGAAATCTAATTACAATTGACTATATTATATGATGAAATAATATTTTTCAATTGAGGCCAGAGAGATTTTATAGCAACCTCCTCACTGTTGGGTTATATATCTTATGAGTTTATATACCAACAAAGTACTACAATCAAAAACCAAACATAATTATTCCTTGTCTCCTGAAGGCCCTTGGTGTAACATTCCTCAGTCTTCTCCCATAAGCACATTAGAGTAAAGAGTTTGTTAGGTAATCTAGTTGTCCTTTCGAAAGAGATGCCAAGCCAAGCCTTGAAAGAGATATTGGAAAGAAGGGCATCAAGAGGAGAGAAGCAAGTGGGTAGAGATGTTGAATGAGCCCAGCAAGTTGGGTAAAAGGGACCCTCCCACCTCGTAAGAGCTCTCTACTTGTCAGAGTGGGAGGGAGAAGACCAAGATAGCTCTAGGCCTGGCTGAACTCTCCTGGCTCTGGTTGGATGAGAGGGAAGCCAGGAAGACCAGGGAAAGTAATCCCAGGCGAGTGACTTAACCTTTCAGTGCTCTAGGCAACTCTCTAAGACCATATGTTTCTACTTATCCCCCAAGAAAAATAAAGTGATGACTTGCATTGAGAAAAAGAGGGTGATAGAGACAGAGAGGAAGAGAAAGAAAAGAGAAAGAGGAAAAGAGAAAGAGAGAAAAGAGAGAGTGAAAGAAAGAAAGAAGGAGAGAAAAAAGACAGAAGAGGAAAAAAGGAGAAAGAAAAAGAGGAAGATATAGAAAGAGAAAAGAGAAAGAAAAAGAGGGACAAAGAGAGAAAGACAGGGAGAGAGGGAAAGAGAAAAGGCAGAGAGAGAGACAGAGAAAGAGTTTCCTCAACAGGGAGTTCCCTGCATCAAGAGTCACAAATCCAAAGACAGTGATCACTATTCCCTAGAATAAATAGGGATGAATGAAATAGACAATAAGCAAGAAACAAAATATTTCCACTACCATACCAGTATGTGTTATCCTTTGTTCTCTTACAATCTGATGGTTTCTAAGAACAACGCAACTAAACACAGGATGGTATAAGTCCTGGTGCTCAGGTTCTGATGCATCCTCAATGCTAGCAGGAGAAATCCAGATTCTGCAATGAGTGGTAATGAGGACTGTCTGTAGATATCCTGAAACTGTCATGAAAAGGTATTGCCTGAAAGGAAACCCATTTGGTGTAGAAATTCCTTCTACCAATGAAGGGCATTAGCACCTTCTCTGGAACTTAGTCTTAAAGCCATAAGTGGTAAAGCCCTCAAGGGCAGGGTGGTGCAGTGGATAGGGAGCCAGGTGTGGCATCAGGAAGATCTGAGTTCAAATATGATCTCAGACATTTATTAGCTGGGTGACCCCGGGCAAGTCACTTAACCCTGTTTACCTCAGTTTCCCAGTCTGTAAAATGAATTGGAGAAAGAAATGGCAAACTGTTTCAGTATCTTTCTCATGAAAACCCTAAATGGGGTCATGAAGTCAGATATAACTGAGATGACTAAACAATAACAAAGACCTCATGAGTTAAGTGACTTTTCCAGGGTCACACAGTTAGTACATGACAGAGGCAGCATTTGAAGCCAAGTCTTCCTGCCTCTATCCAACAATCCAAGCTCCCTCTCAAACATTTATATCATGGAATTAAAGTAGCTTTTTTTTGGAGTGGTAGGAGACAGAAAGAGGAAAACGCAGCCTTCAACAGGGCCATCTCTAACCAGGTCTATCTCAGAGCAACTGCAAGAGTCCTTAAACTTTTTTGTATACTGTACCCTTTTGGTAGTCTGGAGAAATCTATAAGCCCCTTCTCTGAATATTATTTTTAAATACATAAAACAAAATATATAAGACCAGAAAGGAAATTAAAAACTAGTCAAAAATAATAAAGATGTAAATTTGCCCTATCAAATTCATGGGTCCCATGGACCCCTTGGGAGTCTGTGGGCTCCAGGTTAAAGAGCTTCTGACTTAAAGGAAACACTTCTCAGTATATAAATGGATGGATTGTAATTAGCCACCTGAAAGAACTTCATGACTCCAACGGGCTTTCTCTCCATCCACATCCTTGAGTTTGAGAATTTTCCCTCCCGACTTTGTACCTGCAGCCCATAGTGGAGCTGGGAAAAATACCTTCTTTTGCTTTTCTTTCTCTAGGACTAACAAGGCTCGTATGACCGACCTCAGAAGGCTGTTGTGGTGAAAATTCTACAGACAGGAGGGCTATTGTGAATCATCTCAAGCATCTCATCCTGCCTTTGATTTCAGTTATTCATGTTCAAGTCTTTCCACCCCTGTTAGAATATAATCTGGAGGACATAAGTGGGCCTGATTTTTTTTCTTTTTACTTGAAAGTACTTTTATTCTCTCCCAGTAGAAATACAATAGTAGATTTTCCATGAATATTTGTTTATGTGTATGGACAGATCATGACTCTTTGTGGGTACCCTATATAACACATGAGGCACTTCAGGAATGTAATGGGTCTTCATTGCGTTCATCAGTTATCAGACATTTACTAAGTACCTACTGAGTGCCAGGCAGGGAGCCAGGTGCTGGAATTAACAAATGACAAAATGAAACAGCTCTTAATAATTCACTAAGAGCTCACAGCAGGAGCGCAGTATCACTCATGTCCACCAGGAGAGGCTCTGCTCAAGCCACCAAGCAAGCAGCCTTGCCACAGCCTGCCTGGCCTGCCCGGGTGCTCTGCCTGCACAGGCTGTCAGCTCTGAATTTCGCTTAGGGGATGATGTGAAATATTGATTTAAAATTGTTGTGGTGCTATTTTTCTTTCATCTACGGCTCCATCCTTATTCTTCCATGAGAATTTCTACCTGTATTCAAGGCCCTAGCCCTAACCCTCAGAGTAAAAATAGAGAAGATAAACGTTTTGGAGAAAGGTTGGTTTCCTTAGTTTTCCAGACCAATGGACCTTACAATAGCTGACAGTGTCCGGCACTCAGAACCTTCTCTTGCTGGGATTGCTGATTCTGCTCCCAGGCTGATCACTTCCATTGCCCACCCATTCCAGTGAGTTGCTCAGGTTGGTAACACAGGACTCAGACTCCCCAGGTCCGTTGTGCTCACCTATAGGGTAGGCAGGGACAATCAATATGACTGAAGTGTCTCTCTGTGCCTTGCAGCCCAAGGGGTAGATTGGAAGTATGCCAAGGTTAAAAAAAAAAAAGGAAGAAATAACCATTCTATATGCCAGCATCCAAATCTCCTTCCCATCCTCCTAGAGGCAGCTTCTCATTCCAGAAAATACACAGTCTCAGACATCATTTCTTCCCTGTGCTCTTTCATGTTTCCTGGACTTTCAAAACTTAATTGAGAGAGAACTAGGGGAGGGGCAGGGGATGGAGTGAGCATTTCATGGTCATCAACAAGTCCTTGAAATGGTAAATAAAAATTCAGAATAGAAAAGGTTAGAGGTCACGATCTGAAGAATCCATGAGTAAATTTACTAAAGTAATCAATGAATTAACGAAGCAGAGAGAGAAACTCACTACTCTCCCACCTATACCCTCCTACATACAGACATACCTCACTTTATTTTAGTGTACTTTGCAAATATTGTAGGGTTTTGTTTTGGGTTTGTTTGTTTTTAAACACAATGAAGGTTTTTAGCAACTGCATCAAGAAGGTCTACAGGTGCCATTTTTTCCAACACTCCTTGCTTACATCATGTCTTAGTGTCACATTTCTCACAATATTTCAGAATTTTTCATTAGTATTAGATCTGTTATGGTGATCTGTGATCAATGATCTTTGATGTTACCAGGTAAGTACTTTGCGGTAAGTACCACAAACTGCACCCACATAAGACAACAAAATGAATAAATGTTGCATGTGTACTGACTCTCCACCAACAGGCTAGTCCTAATCTCTCTTGCTCTCCTTGGGCCTCCCTATTCCCTGAGACACAACAATATTGAAATTAGGCTAATTAACAGCCCTACAAGGGCCTCTAATTGTTCAAGTGATGTGGCAGACTTCATTGTTAACTTATTTTTAAAGCTGTCGTAGTCACCCAAACAGTCAACAACCACTAGCCCAATCAGTCAGCAGCCATCAACATGAAGGCAAGGCTCTCCACCACAAAAAAAAAAAAAGATTACAATTTGCTGAAGGTTCAGATGATGGTTAGCATTTTTTGGCAATAAAGTTGCTTTTTGTTTGTTTGTTTGGGCAGCTAGGTGGTGCAGTGGATAGAGGGCCAGGCTTAGGGTCAGGAAGAATCACCTTCCTGAGTTCAAATCTAACCTCATACATTTACTAGCTATGTGACCCTGGAAAAGTCACTTAACCTTGTTTGTGTGTTTCCTCAGCTGCAAAATGGGGTAGAAAAGGACATGACAAACCACTCCAGTATCTTTGCCAAGAAAATGCCAAACAGGTTCACAAGAAGTCAGATACAACTGAAAAATGACAGAACAACAAAAATTTTAATTAAGATATTATCTTGTGGGGCGGCTAGGTGACGCAGTGAATAGAGCACTGGCCCTGGAGTCAGGAGTACCTGAGTTCAAATCCAGCCTCAGACACTTAACACAAAAAACTAGCCGTGTGACCTTGGGCAAGTCACTTAACCCCAACTGCCCTCAAAAAAAAGATATTATCTTGTTTTTGTAGACTTAATACTATCACCCACTTAATAGATTACAGTATAGTGTAAACGTAACTTTGATGTGCACTTGGAAACCAAAAAATTCATGTGACTCATGTCTCCATCCCCTAATATGAATAGTCCATTCACCAAACCTAAGCAAAAGGTATGAACCTATTTTCGAGGCAGAGGCTCAGCCTTCTCTTTGTTGGACAATGAGACATTGAGCTTTCAGGCATCCCCAAGGACAGTCAGCCAGTCAACAAGCATTTATTAAGCTGGTCTTATATATCAGGCACTGGGCTAAGCCCTGGAGATACAATGAAAGGCAAAAACAATCAACAAAACCAGTCTTTGCCTTTAAGGAGCATATATTCGAATAAGGAAAACAACATATAATTATCCAGATGAATACAAGATATAGAGAAAGACATTATGAAAGTAATCTGAAAAGGATGAGGAACTGGGAAGAGCAGGAAAGGTTTCGTGCAGAGGTGGGATCTGAACTGAGTCCAGAAGGAAGGCAGGGAAGAAGGCAGAGCATCCTAAGCATGGAAGGAGGCTAGTGTAGAGGCAAAGAAATGGGAGATGGAGTAACATGTGTGAGGAACTGCAAGGAGACCAGGTCCCTTCTAGTCCTAAAATGATTCTTTCAATCTGCACATTCTTTCTGCACTTTAACCTGCAGAGCAGGAGGACATGTCCCTCGTCCCCTAGTCTGTCCAGCCTGCATCATTCTGGAAGCAACTGTAAGCCTTTGTCGCCATCCATCCCTGAGTTCAGTGTGGTATAGGAGGGTGGGTGGGGCTGGGGAAAGGGAAGGTCTGGGTTGACCCAGATGGCCCAAGCTACCCCACGTTCACATTGGAGCCATGATCTCATTCCATTTATTTCTCCTCCAGATTATATCTATAAAAGCTGAAGGTTCAGATGATGATTAGCAGGATGTGAGGCAAGAAGTGAGGCAGGAAGAGACAAATGTGTAGGAATAACTCCTTAAAAGGGTTCCTTAAAGGAAATCATTAAAAATATATTTGCACAAATCTAAATTATTAAACCAGAGCATCAAACCTATTGTGTGTCTTTCTTGAAGGAACTGCTGGGAGTGGAGGACCGAGGGTGAAGTAGGCAGTCCTGGTATACAGGGACAGAAATTTCTTTAGAAATCTCTGTCCTTCCCCAACCAATTCAAATGTGATCTGCAACCTCAATTACACACCTTCTTCACACCTACATAAATGCACACATATAACAGACAAAGGCACAAACAAATGTGAAGAAAGACACCTATGTGGCTCCAAATGGTTGCATGTAAAGAAAAAGAAGTTATCCAACATTCCTAATTTAGTTCAATTCTTCCAAAGTCTTCCCAGATTCCCCCTTAAATCTCAGATAGAGTTTGCTCCTGAGGAAACCAATGAAGAAAGTTTCAGAGAGAGAGAGAGCAGACAGACAGACAGACAGAGAGAGAAACAGAGACAGAACCCAGATGATGGTTTTGAGAAAATCCTCAAACTGCAGGTGGAAACTGGGGAATTAAAAGTCATTTAAATGTAACACAGACTACCCTGACTTTCACTGCCTAAAGGCCAGGTGTGTTGCATTTGAACTTTCCTGCAGGGTTCTCCTGTTTGCTTAAGAGGGTTAGAGATATCTAGGCTTTCTGCAAATGGCTCCAACATCCCCCACCCCTCCGCCAGCACCCCACCCACACACTAGGGGCTAGAGGATATACAGTCTAGATAAAACGTATATTCTAATGAGGAAAGGGGGGATGGAGATAAGACAGCACAGATAATTATAAAACACATAATTGAGGGAGACTTTCTGAAAACTCAGGTAGGTATAAAGAAAAGCAAGTGTATAAAAGAGCAGAAGAATGGGAAAAGCAAAGATAACCCAAGAACAGAAAAGGGATATACATGTCAATGTTGTTGTTCTTTGTCCTTTGTTCTTGAAGAGGAGCAGGACATCAGGAAGATGATGTCATGACTTACAAGTGAATTGAATTTAAGTGAGAGAGGGTTATACAAAGTAACCAGCCTCCCTTTCTCCTCCCTTTCTCCTCTGGAGTGAATACTTGGTCCCGTCCATTACACATCCTTGCATGATTTCAAAAGCTGCCTCATCAAATGCCCATGGAGGTTCCTTACAGGCACTCCCAGGACTCAGTTTTCATTCAGTTGCTACTTTGAATAGAATTTCTTTTTCTAAGTTGTCTTTTCTTGAAGGGTTTTGTTACTAATACACAAAGAAGATAATGGTTTTATGAATTAATTTGTATATCCTACTTATTGTTTCTGTTAATATTAGTTGAAGCTCTAGGGTTCTCTAGGTATAGCAAATCTGAAGGCAAGTCATTTAACCCTGTTTGCCTCAGTTTCTTCCTCTGTAAAATGAGCTGGAGAAGGAAATGGCAAACCACTCCAGCTATCTTTGACAAGAAAACTTCAAAAGGGGTCACAAAGAATCAGATATGGCTTAAAAATGACTGCACAAAAGATAAAACACAATAGAATTTCTGAATAACTCTAAAGTTGTTTCTTCTTTGCCCCTCAACTTCTTTTTTTCCAGAATTTATTTATTTTTAGTTTTCAACATTTATTTCCACAAGATTTTGAGTTCCAAATATTCTGCCCATCTCTTCCCTACCCCCACCCCAAGATGGCAAACATACTGAATACCCCTTCCTCCAGTCTGTCCTCCATTCTATCCCCCCATGCCTCCCTTACCCCATTCCCCCTTACTTTCTTGTAGGGCAAGATGGATGTCCAAACCTCATTGCCTGTATATCCTATGTCCTAGCTGTATGTAAAATGATATTTTTAAAATTTGTTTTTAAAACTTTGCATCCCAGATTCTTTCACATCTTCTCTCCTCACCCACCCCCACTGAGAAGACAAGCAATTCAGTATAGATTATACATGTATAGTTATGCAAAACATTTCCATAGTAGACATATTGTAAAAGACTAACTATATTTCCCTCCATCCTGTTCCACCCCCCATTTATTCTATTTTCTCCTTTGACCCTGTCCCTTTCCAAAAGTGTTTGCTTCTAACTCTCCCCCTCTCCCCCAATCTGCCCTCCCTTCTATCATTCCCTCCTTTTATCCCCTTCCCCTCTACTTTCCCATAGGGTAAGATACCCAATTGAATGTGTATGTTATTCTCCACTGACCTTTTACTTCATCTTTGGTATTTGTGGGTTGAGAAGTCTGAAAATCACCACAGCTACCAGTGATTTAGTCCCCTCAGCCCTGCTCTGGCCCAGTATGTGCCAACACAGCCCAAGTAAAACTATGCTCCATTCCCAATCTGCTGTCATAGACCCTTCCTGTTGGCCTGCCAGGCTGTCATCAACTGGAGATGTGTTTCATTCTGTCATTTTGTGAGTTCTGTAGCTCTAAAATTTGTTTAGAATCATTTTTATAGGCATTTGGAAGTGATTGGGGTCAACTTCTTGTGTTTCTTCAGTACAAATTATGCTAGTGTTTGGATTTTGACAGATGCTATTTGCCACATTAAAGAATGCTCCATTTGTTTCCATGATTTACAGTATTTCTAGCATGAGTATTGTACTTTATTGAAAAGCGATTCTGCTTCCATTGATGCAATCATAGGATTTGTATTGCTTTTGTTATTAATGGGATCTATGAATTTATGGTTTTTATAATAATAAACCATACCAACATTCTGGATGAAAAAAATTCCAGGATGTTCCTATAGGGAAATCTTTTGCATAAGTTGCTATAACCTTCGTGTTAATATTTTATTCAGTACTGTTGCATGATTATTCAATAGAGATGGTTCTTTATAGTTTTCTTTCTCTGAGTAATCTCTCGCCAGTTTAGGTTGGTAGGACCATATTTGTTTCATAAGAGAAATTTGGTAGCATGCCTTCTTTCTATAGATTAGAATTAATTATTCTTTGTAAGTTTTATAGAATTCACTTGTCTCTCATCTGATCAAAAACCTGGGAGACTTAGATGAACTGATACAAAGTGAAGTGAATAGATCCAAGAGAACAGTCTATTGTAAAGATAATCAACTATGAAAGACTAAGTAACTCTGATCAGTACAGTGATCCACTGAAACTCCAAAAGACTCGTGAAATGAAATGCTATCTACTTCCAAATAGAGCTGATAGATTCAAAATGAGGACTAAAGTATAGACAGCTCTCCAGTTGCATAGATTCACATTACACAAATTACGCTTTATATACATAAAGAATACTGAAAAAAATCTTCATTCCAAAAAAATCCTAAGCTGACTTTACTATGAAGTTCTCTCTCTCTCCCTCTCTCTCTCTCTCC
>JAQQSW010014365.1:0-12124 GCA_028646575.1 Pseudocheirus occidentalis | reverse complement strand
GGGATGATTAACCCCATTTTGGCTCTGCCTGTCTCCTCTCATTCTAGTCCTCTCCCACCTCAGAATTTCACCTTTTAAAGTATCATCCCTTCGTGTTCAATTGATCCTGTACCCTGTATGTACACATAAACACACATTCTCAGATATGCATTCATACACATATATACCCTCCTATATAGATATGTGTGTGTGATACACACACATATCTATCTATCTGTCTATCTATCTATCTATCTATCTATCTATCTATCTATCTATCTATCTATCTATCTACACACACATTTGTATTCCCTTCACTTATTCTCATACTAAGAAAAGTTTCATAAGTTACTATTATTGTTTTTCCATACTGGCATGTAAATAGCTCAACTTTGATAAGTTCCTTATGATTTCTTTCCCATGTTTACCTTTTCATGCTTCTTGTGTTTGGTTATCAAATTTTCTGTTCAGTTCTGGTTTGTTCAGCAAGAATGCTTGAAAGTCATCCAACCCAATGAATGACCATATTTTTGCTGGGTAGGTGATTCTTGGCTTTAATCCCAGCTCCCTTGATCCGCAGAATTTCATATTCCAGGCCCTTTGTTCCCTCAGTGGAGAAGCGGACAGATCCTGGGTTATTCTAATTGTGTTTCCACAGTATTCCAATTGTTTCTTTTTGGCAGTGTGTAATATTTTCTCCTTGATATGGGGATTCCAGAACTTGTGTATAACATTTCTAGGAGTTTCCTTTTGAGGATCTTTTTCAAGAGGTGATCTGTGAATTCTTTCAAATTCTATTTTGCCCTCTGATTCTAAAACATCAGGGCAATTTTCCTTGAGGATTTCTTGAAGGATGCTTTCCAAGTTCTTTTTTTGATCATGGCTTTCAGGCAGTCCAATAATTTTAAAATTGTCTCTCCTGGATCTATTTTCCAGGTCAGTGGTTTTTTCAAGGAGATATTTCACATTGGTTTCTATTTTTTCATTTGTTTCTAACTGTTTAATAGTATCTTGGTTTCTCATAAAGTCATTAGCTTCCACTTACTCCACTCTGATTCTTAAGGAATTATTCTCTTCAGAATGCTTTTGAGATTTGTTTCCATCTGGCAAATTTGACTTTTTAGGCATTGTTCTCCTCATTGGCTTTTTGTGCCTCTTTTGCCATTTGAGTCAATTTGTTCTTTAAGGTGTTATTTTCTTTAGTCAGGTTGTTGACTCTCTTTTCATGATTTTCTCTCATCATTCTCATTTCTCTTTCCAATTTTTCTTCCACTCCTCTTACTGGTCAAAGTCCTATTCAAGTCAATCTATGGCTTTTACACAATCTTCATTTTTCTTGGAAGCATTTGTTGTGGGAGTTCTGACTGTGTTGTCTTCTTCCCATTCCATGCTTTGATCCTTTTTGTCCCCCAAAAAGCATTTTATAGTTTTATTGCTGTTCTTTGCTTCCCTTTCCTGCCTATTTTGGCCAGTCAGTTAATTGCTTGATTTTTTAGCTCTGTGGAACTCTGCTTCCAGGAATAAAACTCTCCCAAATTGCTGGGGTTTTCACAGCTGCCAGAGCTATTAGGGGAGTTCTGCATCCCCCATCAGCTTTGGCTTGCTGAAAGTGCACCCCAAGACCACCACCCAAGACCATGTTCTGGATCCAGGCCACATAACACAAGAGCCCATGGCCCTGATCAATCACCTTGGCCCCACCTGCAATATGTAGCCTGGGATCTCTGAAGCAGCCCAGTTGAGGCAGTTGCCGTTTGCAGCCATTTCCTGCTGTTACTGCAACTTCCCACTGCTTCCTTGCCCTGGGGACAGTTTGGCCAGACTGTTTTTCTCCCCCAAATTTAGCTTGAATTCCACTGATCTTTCTCTTAGCCTTATTTCTCCTGGCTTGCTAAATGTGGAAACTGCCAGAGCTGCAGCCAATTCCACTCTCCTGAACACTCCAGCTGCGGCTCCTCCCAACTGCCTTACGGCCAAGCCACGGTTTCAGGCTGGGCTGGTTTCAGCATCCAGCCTGTTGTGATGAGCCACACCTTCCAAGCTGCCTTCAGTGAGAGGTATGTTTTCTGTATTTTTGTGAGTTTTGGAGCCCTAAAAATTTGTTTAGAGTCTTATTTTATGGTTATTTAAGGTGGCTGTTTGAGAGCTGAGAAACTTTGCAATTTCTTCTTTTTACCTGTTCCCATTATCGTTTATGTCCTCACTTACCTTATCCCCTCAGTTATTCCCTATCTCTCAGGCATATTTTATTTCTGCCCTTCTTTCAGTCCCTTCTCTAAATTTACAAGCACAAACACAGTTCTCTCCTATTCAAGTGAGTTCACTCCATTTAACTTTTTGGTTCCTTCTCTGCCTTTCATTCCTTTGTAGAGAGAAAAATAATGACTACTTTGTACCAGACATCATACAGAGCTCTTTACAAATTTCCACTCATTTGAGTCTCACAACAACCTTGTAAGCTAGGCACTTACATCTTCATTTTACAATTGAGGAAAATAAGACAGACAGAGGTTAAATGACTCACCCAGGACATGTATATTGTAAGTGTCTAAAGCCAGATTTGAACTCAGATATTCCTAACTCCAAACCCAATGCTAAATCCACTGTGCCACCAGATGCATCTCTATAATTTCTTTTGAAAGAATAATCTACATTAGCTACTCCAATTCCTCATTGCTCATTTACTTCTAGACTCCTTTCCTTCTCACTTGCTTTCCTACCACCCTAATAAATCATCTTACTCCATGTCACTAATATTGTCACATCATTGCCCTTCCCATGGCATTTGGTAGTGTAGTACTTACCTTCTTTCCCTGCAACTTCTGATTAATTTTGTTGACAAGGTATTCAGAAAGAATTTCCTTATTTATCTTATTGTCATGCTCCAACTCTTCAAAAATGTCTGTACTTTAAGGTACTCTTTCAGATTTCCTTTTCTCTCTACTATATTCCCTTTGGTGACTTCATCTATGGCCATATTCTTAGTTATCTCTGCATAGATGATTCCCAAATCATCACCAGTCTCTTTCCATGTATTGAAACTACATATATCCATCCATAAAATATGTCAGTACAGAAAACATAACAAATGTCTAAAACTGAATTAATTTTACCTCCAAACCCTGACCCTTGCATAATATTTCTATGTCTTTTAAGGTATCAGAATCCTGCCAGTTTCACAGCCATAGAATCTAAGTCCTCTTTGGCTCTTCCTCCCTTCCTCACACTAAAATTCTAATCAACTAAAAAAAATCCTAGTATTTCTACTTTCATAATAAACTTTGCATTCAACTCTAATTTTGTCTTCCCTAACAACCAGACTTTTATGAAAATCTCTTACCTCTTCATTCTATCTCCAATTTTCCATTCATTGCTCTGTTTATATTTCTTCTCAACTTAGAACCGTTAGTGATTTACTATCACCTGCTGAGTTAAATATAAATATTTGACAGGAGGACCTACAAAAATTGAATTTAACCTACCTGTTCAGCTTTATATTATTTTATTCCAATTCACACATTCTATGGTTTTATTTGGACTAATCTCCCCTTCCCCATCCATTCTTATTCTACCCTCTCCCATATCTATGCCTTTAACTTATGCTCTTGCATGGAATCTGATGACTTGATGAATAAATTCTCATTTGTTCCCATGTCCAAATCCTAATACACATAATTGATGATGAATCCTTCAAATTTTTTGAGCAAAAATTTGATTTTTCTAAAGTCTTTTTTTTTCTGCAGTGCTAACACCAAGCAACTGTTTCCTAAAGTAACCAAAATAGAAAGTGAGTTGCAACATTGTTGTGGGAATCTGAAGATCTTCCCTGCCCCACGCCCTTTGATAGGCTTAAGTCAATCTGAGAACCTTCCCTGATTTAAAAATATACTCTGCCCTCTAATAGACTGAATGTGGTCACATGGAGCCTGTGGCAGGAGGCTTGTTCTTCAGGAATGCCCAAGCCTTATTACTTTGTGATTGGGCATTGGGTCAAGAGGGCTATGACATTCTCTGATCCAGGAGAAGGCTATATATACCCTGATGTGAGGTTTTGCTTTGGGGCTTATTTTGGAAAGAGTTGTGTGATTTGGCCAGATGAGACTCTGGAAAGCCACTGAGTCCATCCCTACCCTCTCCTAGCCCTCCCCTTTGAAAACCCAGAAGTTGATGCTTCCCTCTGGTAACTAATGAGGAATGGATGTAATAGTCAGATGGTTGGAAGCCTGTCTGCTGATCTGTTTCTTTGTCTTCTTGTAACTTCTGTTTGTATTCCTTGAAGGTCAGGGTGCTGACTTTCCCCCTGAATTATGTAAATCAAATATATTTGATTAAAGTAAGATTGTTAACCCATTTTGAGTTGCTTTCCTTTAGAAAAACAGATCTAAGAACCTGTGGCAGCAGCCATCCTGGGTACACTAGGGTACTTGCTGATAGAAACATCAATACTAATTAAATTGTTATAAATGCAATTACAACTGGGATATAAAACTCAAACTCCCATGTCATAATATTGTATGTTTATGTCATATGCATAATATATGCATAAGGTAATTGAATAAATTGTGTAACACAAACTTCACAAAAAAATCCAATAGTACTGATATTAAAACAAAGCCCATTGAGAACTAATTAAGTTCTTAAAGGAAAAAATTTGAAAAAAATAATATTTAATAAGTAAACCTTTTATTTTAATTAACAAATATTATTTTTATGTAATAAATAATTAACAATTATTAAAATGATAATTTGTAATGTTGCTAAAGTCAGACTTTGCTGCAGGTTGAAAAACCATGCACGTGTTTTAAAACCCAGCACATTTTAATAGTCTCATTCTAAATCCCTATGTGAGCAGGTTATATGGTAAAATCATGGTTACTCCTATAAACTATACACATGCTAAGGAGCACTATAATTATTATCAGATAATTACTTTAGCTTTTTCTAAATGAATTGGAACAGATGAAATTTTCCATTTAAAGAGTTTTCCTATAAAGTTCATTTCATGTTCAGAAACAAATTCACTACAGGCTTAATGACAATGTGCCTTTCTTATCTTGAATATTGGTGTGGACAGTGAGATACTTGTTGGGATGCACCCACTGATCAGCAGGTACCTTTCTGTCTCATCCATCAGACCCTGTTTTTCAGCTGGGAGTGTTAAGAGTTTTCAACCTGTGGGATGAAGAAGGAATGATCAAGAATGTGACTGATAAGTCCAAACTGGGAGAATCCCTAAAGATATACTGGAGCCTATTTCTAAGAAGATTCTTCTCAAGTGCCATTCTGCACTTCAGAGTATTTTTCCCAACTGGAGATGAATGTCTGAAATCCTTGCAAATTAGTCACATACCATATCCTTGGAAGTAAGCATCCATTGTTAGTTCATACCATGGTTTTGGGCAACAAAAACTGTCATAGAACAGATATTTCAGAATTCAATAAAATTCTGAATTCAACATTTTTACTTTTCCCATATTAAATCTTGCTGATGCTCATAGTAAAAATGGCAGTTCTTGGGCTGTTTTCTTAATTTGGGGAGTGGAAATCTACACTCAAGATACAATTAGAATAGATGTTTCTAAAACATAAAAGATAACTCTCTAATTATCAATCCCAAAATGATTTCCTACTACCTCTTTGTTGATCAACACAAAAGACAACTTCCTAAAGGAAGTGAGGTAATGACTAGACTGGACAAAGGCCCTTGATAGACAAATCCTCCTTGGGCAGATTAGGGAAACCAGATGAATAAGCAAGAGGTCTCTTTGGTTACTTTAATTAATGGAAATAATTCCAGATTTCAACTTTCCACTTGGGAAAGAGAATCCTTAAAGAAAGTAAATGGGCAATCATTTAAATGATTTAAGAATATGATACTCCAAGGGTATGCTGAAATAAACATGAATATTTTTCTTTTTAATACAGCAAATGCTAAATGACATGTCATAGAATACCTTAACTATTTTATCTCATTGTAGCCTTTTCCCATATTTTCCATGTTCTGGGAAAGGCATAACTTTAGCTCTAACATGACTTGAGTTAGATGAGTGTTTTCAGAGTTATGAGGTCACTCTGTCTTTGCTTTTAGGTTTCTCTAACAATAAGAAAATTCATGTGGAGGAACAAAAGGTCAAGAATCTCAAGGGAAATAAAGGCAGTCACATACGTATGTAGGGTGTTGAGGTCTAGCAAACCAGTATTATAAAAATGAAAGAAAAAATTTGTTATTTGAACAGATTATATGCAGAAAACATAAATAGTATTTTAGTGTTCCATAAACTCAAGAACTCCAACTCCTAGGATGAGGAAGCACTATTCAATAAAACCCACCAAAATGGGGAAAACTAGAAAGCAATCTGGTAGAGCTTAGATTCGTTCCAACATCTTATACAATATTCCAAAAATATATTTTAAATGGATACGTGACCTAGATATTAAAGCTCATTTCAGAAAGAGATTAAAGAGAAATGGAAGGAGTTATCCTACATGACTGGAAAGAGGACAGAGTTAATTTCTTTAACCTAAAAGAAAGGATAGAGAGGATCACAGGAGATAGAAGTTAATCTGATATGATAAAAAAAAGTTTTCTTTTGTATAAAAAAATGCAATTGGATTTAAAAATTGTATTCAATTGGGAGAAATGTTTATAGTGATATTTTCTCAAAACATTCTGATATTCAAGATATAAAAGGACTTGATTCAGATATATAAGAACAAGAGACATTTCCCAATGTATAAATTATCAAATGGTATGAATAAGCAATTCTCAAAAGAAGGCAAACTTCTATTAACTACATTTCCCCTCAAATGACTAATAACAATAGAAATGCAAAGACAATTCTGATGTTTTATCTTCAACTTATCAGAGTGGCAAAGATGGCAATAAAGGGAAATAACAATGAATAGGTATTATCTTACAGGTAAGCTAAGCCACTGTTGGTTTACCTGTAAAGTGGCCAGCCATTGTGTAAAACAATTTTTTCAGAACAAGAGATAAGACATAAACTTAAAAGAGTTTTATAACAAAGGGAGATGAACAACATACATTTAAAAATATGGCAACACTTTGTTTTCTATTTTTAAAAAATGATTTAGAGGGAATACAAGTTAGTTGGGAAATGACTTAGGTAAATATGGCATATTTATGTAACAGAATATTATTTTGTTATGCCAAATAATGACTAAGAGGAGAAAGACAGAGAAGAGAGAAAGAGAGGGAGTGGGAAAGAGAGATGAAGGGATAGAAGGAGAGGGAGAGACTGAAAAACCTGAAAGGATTTATATGAACAACTAAAGAGTTAAATGAACAGAATCAGCAAAGCAATTTATATAATGATGATAATATTGCAAAAGAATTGTGAAACACTAAAGAATTATGATTAGTACAATTTTGGTTTCCTAAATTTTGTCTGAGAGCTAATAGACTAGAAGAGCAAAATGAGAATTACATTTTCTGAAATGAACTGTGAATTTGCTTTTTTGGCTATACTTTATTTTCTACAAGAAAGGACATTAATATTTTTTTTCTTTGGGGGATGGTTTTTAGGAGGAAGTGAGAATTAGAAATAATGATTTCCCAAAAAAGATGGAGTAAAGAAAGAAAGACAGTCAAGGAAATATTTGAATAGTTTAGAGAAGAGTGTAGCCCACCAGATGGGGTAACAGAGAAGTGGCAAATTGACGGCATGAAATTTGACTTTTACAAGAGTCATATGTAGTAAAGATTCAAAATGTCATGAATTTTTCTTTTTTTGTGTGTTTTCCTTTATAGGTAAATATGCAAGATTCTTGATATTTGCCAAGTTGGTAATAATGAATAAATGCTTTTTGATTGATTATATAATAACATTATTTGTTCATGTTGCATTCTAAATAATTCTTGAAAGTTCAAAGTAAATACCATTTCCCTCGTGAAACCTTACTTAATGCACTTATTCTTTCTTGCTTCTAACATAGCATTTTGTTCATTTGTTATATATCAAAGATGTTTTGTTATACGGTTTTTAGTTTAATTTTTTTATATATGTGTTAAATTTGCCCAAGTTTAAATTGAACACTTGATGGAAGAGGGTGAGATTCACATTTTATCTAAACTTTTAAATTACCTCTTCACCTTGCATGGATGGTGTTCTTCACCCAGTAGATTTTTAGTAAGTATCTGCTGCCTATTTCTACTTTTGGAGTACCTGTAAAGTCAGCCAAAGTTTGCTTCCAATTGCCAAAAACAGAGAAGACTTTTGAACAGGGAAAGACCATGATAAGGACAAGATTTTGGGAAGATTCATTAAGGAAGATGGTTTGAAGACAGAAAAGATTCTCTCAAATATGGAGTGATGATGAGGAATTGTTTATTTAGACTAAGACTAAGAAAGGGTTTTCTGACCTCCTGAAATATACTCATTCATTTAAGGTTAGGAAAAAAGATAGTCAGCAAAGTATAGTGATGACTAATTTTTTTTTCTTTGAAGAGAAATGAATTGAAAGTGAAGTTTTGCTTGTTAGTTAAACAAGGCAGATTTACTTTTTAAAAACACAATGGGATTTGGGATGCAAAATAAAAAAGCCTAAGCCAGGCCAATCATTCATAACAGAAATGGACAGAGAGCTCTCTTGAGCATTCATTAAGATTATCCGTAAGCTGAAAATTTTGCTGTAGTCATTTATTCACTGTAGGGGTGTATACAGTCCCGAGGCTTTGGATATAGGAAATGTTAATCAAAAGAAGCCAGTGGAAAAAACAAAGCATAGCTCCAAAATGTAGCATGTTGGCAATGGGAGCAGGTGGGTAATAAAAGCTAAAATTCCATACAAGGAACTTGGGAGGAGGCTTCCTACAAAATATTTTATTTTCCCAGAAGGAAAAGGAATAAGGACTTAGATAACACCTATTAAGTAGCAGCTAGTGTGGTACTTTAAAAAATCACCTCATTTAATCCTCAAAGGAATAGCCCTGTGGTGCAGGAGTTGTGGTATAGGGTGCGGTGTTCCATTTGTCAGTTGAGGAAGCTGAGGCAAAAGGAAGTTAAGTGACTTGTCCAGGGTCACACAAGCTAAGTATGGATATGAGGTCAAATTCAGTTCTTACTTCCTCTAGGCATAGCACTCTGTCTACTGTGCTACCAGCAGCCACTGCTGTCCAGAAAAAGTGATTTCATTACTACAATATATCATTTAAAACAGTCACATTATAGTGAGCTAATAGGGTTTATTGAGCTATTAATCATTTTATATCTTTAAAAAGATGAACTGTACATCTTGAGAGAATAAGAGTGGATCTTTCCAGTGGTACCCACATGACTTAGAAACATTTAGATTACTTATATTTTTGTTAAGCAAGAGTATGAACAAGAACACTAAATCATCACTATCTCTATACTCACTTGACTTTCCAGAGTTTTCTTTATGTGGCATCCAAAGCAATGCTAACATCAGTAGCTAAAAATAGAAATATTTGTTGTCCACAGCACATAAAGGAACAAATCTACCACTTAGTATATGGCTTACCTAAGAACGTAGTACCACAGAACAGTCAGTAAGTCAGCCTACATTTGTGAAGCACAACAAGGTCCTGAGTACTATACTAAGCTCTACGAACACCCCCCCCCCCAAAGTAAATGCATAGTCATTGCTTTTAAAGAAAACACAGTCCGATGAAGGGACAACATGTGAATAACTATGGCCATATCAGTTATATACAGTATAAATAGAAGTTAAATTCAGAAGAAAGGTTCTAGTAGGGGAGAGGACCAGGAAAAACTTCCTGAAGAAAGCATAATTTGACCTGAGATTTGAATGATGTCAAGGAACCCATTAGGAAAGCAGCATAGCTGAGAAGGGAACTCTTTCCAGGTATGGGAGTACAAACAGTAAAAAGTTGCCGAGTTGGGAAATGGAGAGTCATGAGTAAGAAAGAGAGTGTCAGCAGAATGAACAGTATGTGAAGAGGAGTGAACTATAACAAGACTAGAAGGGTGCCTGTTTATCTGGTAGCAGATAGGGTTCCCCTGGGGACTGTCTATTGGCACTGTTCACAAAGGAGAACATCTTTGTTTCCTGGTCTTCTAACATATATTACCATTGCTGAATGCTTTTGTCATTACTTCTCACACTTTTGTGTTAATCTTCTCACATTCTCCTGCTCATTCTTTCAGAAACACTTGCCAAATGGCACTGGGAGGTTAAGGGCCAAAGTGTCTCCTTTTAGACTACTCAGTGATCAAAGTCAGTATTGTGGCCTTGTTAACACTGTAGTCTCACAACTGTGGTACCTAATGGGATATGTAAAAGGAGTTCTCCACAGCCACATGTTATTAAGGGGGAGACAATTAACCAAATTGGGCAGGCTCATAGGGAATGGTGAAAACTTGAGAATTGACCAGCTCTTCTGACTCTAATTTTGAAGTTGAATGGAAAGAAGATGGAGCGTTGTATTAATAGGGTAGAAAGTAGCATAGAGGGTTTTGAGACTCTGAAAAAGAGATGCTATATTAACTAAATGTGCTCTAATTATTAGGAATTATAATAGCCATTATAGTTATTTTAGCAATTCTTTATATGAGCTTACCTGACTGACAACTCACAGAGCAAGACCACTTTAGTTTGAAGCCTTTTGTTCTTAGCATTCACAGCTGCCTAAGAACAGGCATGGCCATTTTCCCAGCAATATAAAGTGGCCTTATGCCCTCTACTTCTTCCTTCCCTTATACGATGCCATTAGCAGTTTCTGTGCGACAGCCAAAGGCCTGTTAAAAGGTAGAAATGTGATTTTGATCTTTTTAGTTTCTCACTAAATTACAGAATCAGTTCTCTGGTTGGCAGCTGCTGACAATTTTATAACAGTTTATTTTTCAGTTCCTATCTGAAAAGCACCAATTTATGGTTTAAGGTGCTCATTTATATCAAGACAGGACTCACAGTGGTCTTGCAAGCACTTGGTTTGCAAGTGACCTTCATGTTTGGAATTTGTTCTTCAGAACAAGGGAAATGTTAAATATGTTTTAATTTAATTTTTATTTCTGTGCAGGAAGCTTCATTAAAAAATTCAGCTTTCTATCCTCTTGGAGTTAATATTATTCAAAGAAAAAGTAATTTCTCTAGGATCCTGTGAAAGGAGAGCCTTTAGAAAGGGAAGCATCCTACTTGAAAATATCATAGTTAACACATAAATACTCTCAAAATTATGGGCTCAGAATGGCATATCTGAGATTCAATGGCTAATGCACTGTTTTATTCACCTATGTTTATTTTGCCACTGACTCTTCTTTTACTTTTTTTTAGAAAAATAAAATATACTCTTAACAGGGTTATTGAAACCAAAACACAGTGTGGGGGGTCTGGGGGGGGATTAAATACATTCCTACAAATTCCTACATTGCTACAAAGAAAGCAGACCTTTACTGTTAGTGTTGTTCAAGTGATTTCCTTACCTATCAAACATTAATCTATACTCTATATAATTTTATAGAAAGCAACCAAAATACAACTTCTACTTTTTGAGTTTAAGAGCTAAAACTTGAAAAACATTATGTAATTAAGTTTGCAATCATATGTGTTCACCATGTATTTCATATAAAGGCTCTGATATGACAATTTTCTAAAACACAGGCAAGTTCATAGAAAGAAGCAAAATCAGAGATTTTAATCTTTCAGCCAACTTCATACCATATTCCTCATTAGATTTTTCTCTGACATTTTTACAACTCTGCAGGCCGAAAATGAATGGATATATGTATTGATTTTGGTGAACTGAAGTAAAAAACAAGCACACTATTAATTACTATGATATTTAAGCTTTATAGGGATAATGATATTCTTACCCAAATATCTTAGCATCCTATGTACCCTTAATGAACCCAAAACAATATGTGGGAATAGACACATTACTAAGATGGGTATTATAAGATATGTCACCAAGTAGTGAGGTTTCAGGAAAATTAGGAGCCTTGCTTTATCTTCACTTTCAATACTTTTAAAATATTGCTTCTGCCATCATCACCACCACCACTACTACTACTGCTGCTACTGCTACTGCTACTACTACTACTACTACTACTACTACTACTAACTACTACTAACTACTAACTACTACTACTACTGCTACTACTACTAACTACTAACTACTAACTACTACTACTACTACACTACT
>JAQQSW010014364.1:0-12124 GCA_028646575.1 Pseudocheirus occidentalis | reverse complement strand
ATATATATATATACATATATATATGTCTGAAAGGAACTCATAACTCTAAAATCGTCTTCTCTTTCAAAATTCTTAATTTTTATCATAGGCACCATACCCCATGAGTTTCCCAGATTTATGAACTCATAATGACCCTGGAATATCTCTTTTTCCTCACCACACTTACCTGATCAGTTGGGCAATCTAGACATTTTTACTCCCACAACATCTCACAAAAACCTCCTTACCTTTACTCACATAGCTAACAACTAAGGTTAAAGTCCATATACCTTCTTGAGGAGACTACTGAAACTGCCTTTTAATTGATCTTCCTTGTCTCAAGTCTCATCACACCATTTCTTCTTCTACACTGTAATAATATGTAGTCTCCTTCATTTAGATATAGAAGCTCTATATACCCTGACCAAAACCACCCATTACTACCCCAGTGGGCAACAATTCTTGATCATGAGTCTCTCTTGTATTTATAAAGTTAATTTGTGGGTCTCCAAAATGAAAAACTATGTTTTCTTATAAAATACCATGCTCTGTACTTTGGACCATTATTCTGGCATGCTGCATTTTTTTCCTCATTCTCACAACCAATGTTCAAAACTATTATTAGTATGGCCTGACAAGCATCTAATCGATATTTTTATCCAAGTCATTTTTCGTAATAGTCACTATCACACGGCAATAAGAGATCTCTAGACGAAGTCAAGGGAAACTTGTTGGAGAAAGTGGACCTGGATGGTAGGAAAGGATTTAAACATGTAACAATAGAGGACAGTTGTTTTTGTTGGTGGAGGGTCATCAGTCTGACATGTTGTTTTCAAAGAATCCCTCTCATTCTAAAACTTCTTCATCCAACAATCTTCCCATTATTCTCTGTTCTATATCCCATGGTCCTGGGAGGAAATGGATAGTGTCTAGATACTAGACACTCTAGATAATGGATACTAAAATATGCATGTGTGGGAGAAACGTTTCCTAGGAAAAGCAACCAAAGAAATCAAAGAAAGTGAGTTACAGGATTGCGTACATTGTATTCACCAACATAAAGCCTCTCTTTCTATGCTGAAAAAGGCCTCCTCTGTCTTGGAGATTAACCATCATATCTTTATATCTAGATCCTACTTTCCACAGAGAAACATGGCTTTACATGCCTTTTAGAATAGGTTTATGAGAACTGCAGAAATAACTATCCTAGCAAGTTGCAAATCCAGGGTTGAGATGTTCTCTCAACTGACATCCTGTTCCTATTACCAAACCTGAAATAAGTAAAGTAACCAAGTATCCCCAACTAATCTGTCACTTGTAATGTGTTCTAAATCTGTTTAAAACTCCTATTATCTATGCATGTGGCTCCCTTTGTTCTGAGGAATTCATAGTCACTACGCAATTGCCTATCAGCTAATGTTAATTATTTGCTCCCATTTCTAGTGGCTTCCCTCTATTAAAGATTTGCTATTTTTCCTGTATGTGCATGTATATATACATGCATATGCATAGGTACACATACACATGCCTATACTCATATACACAGATATGTGTAAACACAGATGCTCATTCCTACATGTATATGCATATGTATACATATATGTACACACATACATGCATACAGCCCTTGTTTGCATATATTTGCTATTTTTTCTCCCCTATTTAATTGTAAATTCCTTGAGGACAAGGGCTCTCTTTTGTTTCTTTTTGAACCCCAGCATTTAGCATAACGCCTAGCATGCTGTAGATACTTAATAATTACTTATTGACTACTTGATTGACCTTCTAGCCTTGCCTCTTAAGTTACTGACCTCTATTCAAAGGGACCAAGGTGGAAGGAATTACGCTCCAGGAGGACTATAGGACCTGTAGGTGGTAAATATCTTCAACAAGCTCTTCTAGCTTTGCTATTTGGTTTGTATTATATTTTAAGATACAGTGCCAGTCTTTATAGGAATTAGATATTATCTAATTAGATATTAGATATTACAGAAATTAGATATAGTTCTTTTTGATAAGTCACAGAAAATCCTTTCTGATTCAGCTTTGTGTTCTCTGCTATCAGCAGAAGTTAGAACTACCAACCATCTTACTCTTTAACTTAAATAAATTCATAATAAGAAAATCCTTAAATGGAGTGGTTTGCAATTGTTTCTTCTAATCTAAAAAGTTACCCCTCCCCATTTGCATTTAAGGTCTTCCTGTCCTTTGTTGAAATACTGTTTAAGTCCCACTTCCTCCTTTTAGTTATTGGTGATCTATAAATACTAAATTATTAGTGAATTGATTTGAATTACCTCAATATGTAAGTGCATATACTCACCAAAAGAGGGATGCTTCTCTATGTCTTAGTTCTTAGATCAAATTGCTGAGAGTAATGGACCTGATAAAATATCATTTCCATAGTGATTAAACTACTGAGAAAAAGAGTATCAGACTAGGTTGAGGTTATCAGTATGCTTACACAGCCTTATAACCTCAAGCTATGGTAATTTCCACCGAGTAGGACAGGAGAATAAAATATTTCCCATGTCATAGTTTAAGACAAAAAGAAGAAAAGGGAAAGACATAAGCAATTTTGCTGCATCTAGGAGCTAAGTCAGGGAATGGAGGAAGTTATCTAAGGTCTGCCCGAGGACCCTGGAGAACCAGGCACCAGAGAATCTCTTCTGAGTCTTTCCCCAAAGTCTATAAAACAATTCATTAGAAGAAACTTAGAGTTTCTTTCCTGTTATGCTTTTTCACACTGGATTTCCTTGAAATCTCAGTGGAAATTTTAACTCAGACATTTACTTCATTCATCTTATCAGTATAGAAAGCACCAAGGTTGATGGAATGACAGATAAACATCAATTACATAATTAATGATATAGCTCAATATCTATATCACATATACACCTGTATATATGTATAGATATACACACTTATACAAACTGTTAGTAATAAATATATAGATTATATAGAACGATATAGCTATTGGTATAACAGTTCTGTGTTCTCAGGAACTGGATGACCAAGATTGGAGTTGAAGAGTGGAAATGTCTGAGCAGGAGAGCTATACTAATCAGAGCATTGTGAATAAAATTATTTATCCAAATATATAAAGAAAAATAGACAAAAGATAAATAACTTAATAAATCAATAAAAAAGCTGGTAAATAAAGAAGGGAATGCAAAAAGAAATGAACAATAAAGTGTAGAATTCTCTCCTTCCTATCTAGTCCCTCTGGCTTCACTGGTGTCAGAGTTAAAGTGCCACCTTCTGGAAAAACTTCCTCAGTCCTCCTTAATCTTATTGCCTATATTCTAAAGTATACCTAATTTACCTCATCTCATTTGAAACTGTTTGTGTGTTGTCTCCCCCACTGAACTATGTGCTCTTTCCACACAGGAATCATTATTTTTCAAGTTTCTCTGTATTACAAACATTTAGCACAGCTCCTGTACCATACAGTAGAGATTTAATAAAAGGTTTTTGTTTTACTTGACGGCTTAAAGCTAACAACCCATAATTTTTGACAGTTAATCTTACTTCCCTGGACACAGTTTTCTACTTCTTTACTTACAGGAGGGAAAATTCTGTTACTAATAATATCACAGGACCAACATTTGACTTCCACCTTCCAGCATCATTTGCCTACCTCAATTTATGCAAAACAAAACATTTCCAGTAGATATTATTTTCCATCTCCAAATGTGGTGCTGAAAGGACCCACCACTTTATCTACAGAAGTAACAGTTCACAGAATTTTGTGGAATATAGCATTCATGTGGATTTCAGGAATTGACATTGGCTCTGATCTCTGCTGAGGGCATAATTCCAGAGGTGGCTGTGGCACATGGGGAACATCTTGCATCTTGTGTGATACCTGGGTTACAAGGACTTGGCTTTCCTCAAATTTAGTTTCATCATCTATAAACACATTAAATTATTGACATTGCTGGAATTTTAGTAGTTGTGCTAACATCATTATTTCTATACATCGTGCTTTCTCATTCACCCACTGTGGTTTTTTTTTGTTTACTTCCCCCACCCCCCACTTCTGCACACTGAAAGTAGGAGTGTTAGTAAAGATTTTAATTAGAATAGTCCAGGAGTTTAGACATTAAGATGATTTGTCATTCTAAGGCTTAATATTTGAAAATTTAATTTTGTCTGTTTTTCACTTCCAACACCCCTTTTTT
Source organism: Pseudocheirus occidentalis (assembly GCA_028646575.1). Taxonomy (NCBI): domain Eukaryota; kingdom Metazoa; phylum Chordata; class Mammalia; order Diprotodontia; family Pseudocheiridae; genus Pseudocheirus; species Pseudocheirus occidentalis. The sequence continues at coordinate 7,961 of JAQQSW010014364.1, read as the reverse complement.
TTAGTGAAAAGATTTTTGATGGTTATAACCTCCTTAGAAATATTTTGTTAAATATTGTTTATGATAGCAATATTTTAGTATGTTTTACATGTGCAATCATTCAAACAATTTACATAATAGTCATGTTGTGAAAGAAAACAGACAAAAAAACCTTCAAGAGAAATAAAGTAAATATGTATGAATAGAGATAGAGATAGAGATAGAGATGGAGATGGAGATAGAGACAGAGACAGAGATAGAGATAGAGATAGAGATAGAGATAGAGACAGAGACAGAGACAGAGACAGAGACAGAGATAGAGATAGAGACAGAGACAGAGACAGAGACAGAGACAGAGACAGAGACAGAGATAGAGATAGAGATAGAGATAGAGATAGAGATAGAGACAGAGATAAATATACAGGTCCTTGTATATTCAGTCACAACAAGGTCTTTCTCTGGGGATGGATAGCATTTTTTATAACAAATTCTTCTGAGGTGTATTGGATCATTGTATTGCTGAGAATGGTTAAATCATTCACAACTGGTCATCTTGTAACATTGCTGCTACTTTGGACATAATCTGTTTTGCTTTGCAACAGCTCATGCAAGCCTCCCAGGGTTTTATGAGGGCATCCTGCTGATCATTTGGCATAGTACAATAATGTCCCATCATAATCATGTGCCATAACTTGTTTAGCCATTCCCCAATTGATGGGGGTACCCTCAATTTCCATTTTTTGCCACCATAAAAGAGTTGCTATAAATATATTTGTATATGTATTTCCTTTTTTGACGGTTTTTTTCAGTTTCTTTTGGGATACAGACTTAGTAGTGCTATTGCTAGATAAAAGGGTATATATGACTTATAGCCCTTTAAACGTAGTACTAAATTGCTTTCTGGAAAGCTTGAATCAGTTCATAACTCCATAAAGAGTGCACTGATGTTTCACTTTTTTCCAACATTCCCTCCACCATTTTTCTTTTTGTTTTCTGTCCTATTACACAATCTAAAAGGCATGAGTTAGTACATCAGAATTAATTTAATTTGTATTTTTCCTGTCATTAGTGAGGTAGAGGACTTTTTCATATGGATATAAAAAAATTTTATTATTTCATATAAAAACTGTTCATATCATTTCATCATTGAACAACTGTGCAATGCTTCTTATTTTTTATGACTTTGACTCTTTTCTTTATATTTTTGAAAAATGAAGTTTTATTAGAGAAACTTGCTTTGAATTTTTCCCACAGTTATCATTGCTAACTGTATTTCCCTACATTCTATTTGCCCATTTTATTCTATTATCTCTCACCTTTCACCCTATCCCTCTTAAAAACTGTTTTGTTTCTGACTACCCCCTCCCCCCATATCCTATCTGCCCTCCTCTCTGTTAAACACAACTCCTTCTCTTATTCCCTTCCTCTCCTACTTTCCTGTGGGGTGTGATAGATTTCTATATCCAATTGAGTGTGTATAGTATTCCTTCTATGAGCTATTTCTTATAAGAGTAAGATTCACTCATTCCTTTTCACCTCCCCCTTCTAATGTCAAAAGATTTTTCTTGCCTCTTTTATGTAAGATAATTTATCCCATTCACCTTCTGCCTCTCCCTTTCTCCAAGTACATTTTTATTTCACTCTTTAATATAAATTTTTAATATGGCATAAATTCTCATCCAACTCACACCTGTGAACACTGTCTGTATAATCTCCTTCTAACTGTACTAGTAATGAGAAATAAAATTTGAGTTACAAGTATTATCTTCCCATGTACAAATGGAAACAGTTTAACCTGATTAAATTTCTTTTGATTTCCCTTTCCAGTTTACTATTTTATGCTACTCTGGAGTCTTTTATTTGAAAGTCAAATCTTCTATTCATCTCTGGTCTTTCCATCAGAGATGCTTGACAATCTCTCTTTCATTGAATATCCATTTTTTTTCTCCATTAAAGATAATACTCAGTTTTTCTGGGAAGATAGTTCTTAGTTGTAATCCTAGCTCCTCTGCCTTCTGAAATATCGTATTGCAAGCCTTCTGACCCTTTGATGTAGAAGGTGCTACATCTTGTGTTATCCTGATTCTGGCTTCACAACACTAGAAATTTTTTTGTTTCAGGCTATTTGAAATATTTTTCCTTTACCTGGGAACTTTGGAATTTGGCTATAATGTTCCCAGCAGTTTTATTTTATAGATTTATAGAAATGTATAGAAATGCTTATGATTTATATGGGTTTATTTTATATCCTTCAACATTTGCTTAAGTTCTTAATTTTTTCATATTTTTATTTGATTCTCTAAGTTTCTCTATGTATACCATCATATCATCTGTGAAAAGTGATAGTTTTCCTCATTGCCTATTCTGATTACTTCAATTTATTTTATTTTCTTATTCCTATAGGTGCCATTTCTATATAATATTGAATAACTGTGGTGATAATGGTATTCTTGCTTCACCCTTGATCATACTGGGAAGGCATTCAGCTTATACCCAGTACAGATAATCATTCTGATAAGTTTTACTACTTATCATTTTGAAAAAAAAAAGCCCCTTTCCTTCCTATGCTCTCTGCTGTTTTCAGTAAGAATAGTTGCTATATTTTGTCTAAAGATTTTTTCAGCATGTATTCAGATAATCATGTGTTTTATGTTCTTATTGTTATTGATGTGGTCTATATTCCTAAGATTGAGCCAATTGTTCATTCTTGGAATAAATCCAAAGGAGTTATAGAATATGATTCTTCTGATATATTGTTGTAATATCATTGCTAGTATTTTATTAAAATTTTCACACATATATTCATTACAGAAATAGATCTATAGTTTCTTTTGTTTTAGCTCTTTTTATTTTGAGCAAATATATTTAACTGCTAAAATTTAGAAGATTTACTTTGGCATGAGGCTAAGATTATCCTATTGAGTTATGTACCAGAAGTTTTGTTTTGTTTTGTTGAGATGTTTATTTGATTACTTTTTGTTTGTTTGTTTACTCTTTTTTCTTTAAGTAATTGATTTTGTGTTACACATTGTTTCTTCTTCATTTAGGTGTAGGCGCATAGATTTATGACACAACCCTGTAGTAGCCAAATGTTGGACACTAAAAGAGTATCGCATTACTATTAAGAAATGCATATATTAAGTAAATATCCCAAATAATCCTTTTGGCTTATGACAACTAGAAGATGAACCATAAGTGTCAATGATTTTAGAGTATAACTATGTTGTTGTTTCTCTTGTTTTGTTGATTAGTTATACTCAGATCTTTGTGATTGCCTTTAGGGTTTTCTTGGCAAAGATAGTGGAGTAGTATGGCATTTCTCTTTCAAGCTCATTTTGAAGATGAGGAATCTGATGTAAAGAGCATTAAGTGACTTGTCCAGGATCACATTGTTGTCAAGTGTCTGAAGCCAAATTCAGACTAAGAATTTTCTAACTCCAGGACCAACACTTTATCCATCTAACTGGCAGTTCCATTAAATTCCTGATAGTTTCTTTCACATCTTTATTTCTTAAACTGTATATTAAGAGGTTCAGCATGGGGAACACAATTGTATAAAACACAGTGTTTACTCTTACTAAAAGCCATGAGTTTTTGGAACTAGGCACACAGTAGAGGAAGGGAATGATTCCAAAGAAGATGGTAACACTTGTCAGGTGGGAGGCACAAGTAGAGAAGGCTTTATATTGCCCATTAGCTGAATGCATCTTCAAGACAGTAACAAAAATAAAGAGATATGATGTGAGTACAATGGTGAGGGTGGAAAATGTACTAAAGTTAGCAAGGACAAAGAAGATTGTCTCTATAACATGATTATCAGAAGTGGAGACAGAAATAATAGCAGAATACTCACAGAGAAAGTTATTAATGATATTGATCCCAAAAAATTACCTTATAAGGAGAGAATAGATGAATACAGTAGAAGAAATTATGCCCCATATATATACTTCTGTAAGCATCAGGGTACAGCACTTCTGGGACATGATGACTACATATACCAATGGATTTCAAATTGCCACAAAACGGTCATAGGCCATCACTGCTAATAACAATGCCTCTGTGACCACACAGATGACAGCAAAAGAATATTGTGTGATACAGGGAGCAAAGGAGATGGTTTTGTCTTCCACAACCTAAATGTGTAATAATTTGGGTGTAACTATAGTAGAGTAACAGAAATCTAAAAAAGACAAGTGACTAAGGAAAAGGTACATGGGGGTGTGTAGTTTGGGGTTAATCTTGATGATCACAATCATTCCCAAGTTTCCTCCTACAGTAATCATGTATATCACCAGAAATACCAGGAATAAAGGGATCTGGAGTTCTGAGTAATCAGAAAATCCTAAAAGAATGAAGATGATATCACTTTCATTTCGATCAGCATTCCCCATGGTTCCTATTGGAGAAAATCACAGAATACCAGTCTTTTAATCCAAGTGGAAGAGATCTCAATGACCATATAGTCCAACCCCAAATTGAAAAGAGAATTTCATTATAACATCAGACAATCAGTAGTCAGTCCAATAAACAATTAGTAAATACTTACAATATGCCAGGTGATGCCTTGTGTGCTTAGAACTCAAAGAAAGCCAAAAGAAAATCCCTGCCCTCAGGAAACTCAATCTAAAGTAAAATAAAGCATGTATACATGTATGTATTAATGAGTTATTTCTAGAATAAGCTGAACAAAAAAATCACGAAAGACACTAGAATTGATTGCTATTGATGGAGACTTCCTGTAGAATGTGGGTTTACATCAGGGATTTGAAGGAGAAAAGGAGTCAAAGATGACAGTTTATCACCATGCCTCTGTTTGAAGACTTTCAAGGCAGAAAGAGATTTATTTTTTTTAATAGAAGTCTCCCTTTGTCTTGAACAACTGAACTGAGGTAACTGCCATTACATTGTGTAGAAGTTCACATCTTGTATTAAGAATATATTCCACCCACAATCCTTCCACAGAATCCAACAGAGCTATACTCTCCCTGGGCAGTTATGTGTCACAGAAGATAGAGTCCTGGACCTGGAATCAGGATGACTCATTTCCCTGAGTACAAATCCAGCTTCATGCACTTATTATCTGTGTAACCCTGAGTGATTTATTTAACCTCTGGTTGTTCATTTTCCTCATCTAAAGAATTGGGAAAATAACAGCCCCTCACTCTGAGGATTGTTTTAAGGGTAAGCTGAGATCATATTTAAAAATCATTTAGTACAGTGCCTTACATATAGTAGGTAATATATAAATGTTATCTCTACTAAACACTACCTGTTTCTTTTATGACCTATTATTTAGTATCCTCTATCTGGCAGATCACACATGTGTGTAGATAGATAGATAGGTAGGTAGGTAGGTAGATAGATAGATAGATAGATACATAGATACATAGATAGATACATAGATACATAAATACATAGATACATAGATACATAGATAGATACACAGATAGATACATAGATAGATACATAGATAGGGACATAAACATATTTTTTACACATGGAGTTTTAATGAATCTTCTGCTTCCTTTGCTTAAAATCCTTTCAAATAAAAGGTACTTACATATGATAAAAAGCTTCTTAAATTTACTTGAATTGCAGAGGGAAGTCTTCAATGAATAGTCCCTGGCAAAGATATAGGAGAAGTAGTAATGCTCAAGTATGTCTACTTACAAGAAGGTAGGAACTTTTGTATTGATTGTTTCTTAGTTCAGAGATTTAGTTAAGTAACTGACCTGGAAAAAAAATGTTTCTGTGATTTTGAAACACCTTTAGAAAATTATAACTGCCCAACTCAGAGGATCAGTGGTTATATACAACCTGGCAAAATCAAGAGTCTAGTAATTTTCACCTGAGGGACAGGAGAATAAAATTCTCTCCATGGCATCTCATGCAAAAGCAAGGGAGTAGACTAAAGCAAAGAAATAAACCCTTATGGAGTGTAAGAAAGCTGGGTCTGGGAATTTAGTGTGAAGTCTAATATCTACCTCTAAGACTCTTGAGAATCAGGCCCTAGAGGATGATCCATAAGGTTGCTTTTTTTTCTCCCTTGGGCAACCATATGAGCATTACAGAGAACTTTATATCTCCTCTGTAACCTTCCCTGGGTTAGACTTTTTTGACATACCAGTCATAACTTCTCTTTAGAAGAATATTTTACATTTGTCTTATGATCTTATTATTATCATGACATTTAATAAGTTCAAGAGACATAGTTTTAGGGTAATTAATAATTATCTTAATAATGCTGTCATAGTTGTTGATTCTGATTGGTTAACAAGTAATGAGGGAATGAATACAATGAGATGTTGGCTATATTCCAATGAGGATCTTGGGGTACATGACATAGAACATGCAAATTTTAGTCAGATAAATCAATTTTTCATCACTCATGTGATAAAATGTTAAATTCATATTTTTCCAGATCTATAAGAGTTAACAAAATGAGCAGGAATCTACTCATTCACCTACACTTAGAATTTCTTTATTTCTTTTTTTAAAATTAATTAATTGGCAGAGCCAAGATGGTGGCATAGAAGCAGCAAGGCTCTGCAGCTCCTACACAACCACCCAAAAGGCCCATAAAATATGACCCCAGACAAAGTCTAGGACTCTCAGACAAACAAAAATACAGAAAACATATCTCTCGCTAAAGGTGGCTCAGCAGAAGGGGCTCATCACGGAGGGCTGGGAGCAGAGGCTGGCCCAGACTGAAGCAGAGACCATGACCAGAGCCGGGGTGGTGGGAAGGAGCCAAGCTGAGCCTAGCTGTGCAGCTGCCAGTCTGCAGGAGAGAAAATACACAGCCTCCAGGACCTCCACATCTACCAAGGTGTGAAGAACAGGGATTGGAGAGGGGCAGCTGCAGGCTGACAGGAGCTCAGTCTGGCCCAGCCCGAAAACTGAAACTGCGGCCAGGCCCCAGGGCAGCCAGGAGGAGCCAGGCCTCCCAAGCCACAGCTTGAGCCTACTTCAGAGAAGATCTAAAGCACCTGATGCAGCAAATCCAACAAACCAGGATCAAAGTCTGTCAGTGAAAGTGTAACTTTGAGGCTGACTTTGGGGGAGGAAAAGCGGTTCAGGCAATTTGCCACCAGGGCAAGGAAGTAGTGGGGGAAGAGAACTGCTGGAACCAGCGGCGACCCCCACTGGGCTGCTTCAGAACCCCTGGCCTGCAGACTCCGCAGGGGGCTGAATGAATTGATCAGAGCCAAGTGCTCTAGCGTTGAGTGGCCTGGATCCAGATCGTGGTCTTGGGGGGTCATCCAGGTGTGCTTTCGGCAAGCCAAAGCTGGGGGGACTTGCAACAACCCCCTAATAGCTCCAGCAGCTGTGAAAACCCCAGCAATTTGGAACAGAGCTTTCCCCACTGGAAGCAGTTTCACAGAGCTAAAAAAAACCAATAACAACCAATTAATTGACTGGCCAACATAAGTAAAAGGAAGCAAAATAAGAACAGCAATAAAACTTTAGAATCCTTCTTTGTGGAGAAAAAGGATCAAAGCATGGAAAAGGAGGAAGATAATCCAGTCAGAACTCCCACAACAAATGCTTCCAAGACACTTGAAGAATGCCTAGAAGCTATACATCAACTGAAAAAGGATTTTGAAAACCAAATTAGAGAAGTGGAGGAAAAATTGGGAAGAGAAATGAGAACGATGAAATCATGAAAAGAGAGTCAACAACCTGACTGAAGAAAACAACACTTTAAAGAATAGATTAACTCAAATGGCAAAAGAGGCCCAGAAAGCCAATGAGGAGAAGAATGCCTGAAAAAGTCGAATTTGCCAGATGGAAAAAGAATCTCAAAAGCACTCTGAAGAGAATAATTCCTTCAGAATTAGAGTGGAACAAGGAGAAGCTAATGACTTTATGAGAAACCAAGATACTCTTAAACAGTTACAAAGAAATAAAAAAATAGAAAACAATGTGAAATATCTCCTTGAAAAAAACCACTGACCTGGAAAATAGATGCAGGAGAGACA